>JADRCD010145463.1:0-13383 GCA_019843815.1 Montemys delectorum
CACACACTCACACGCACACAGACAGACACACACAGACACACACACACACAGGACAGACAGACACACACGCACACACACAGACACACACATGTACAACACAAATACACAGATACACACACATGCACAAAACAGACAAACACACATATACACACACACATGCACAACACAGACAAACACACAGACACACACACACACTCACACGCACACAGATACACACACACACACACACACACACACACACACTCACACACTGCTTGTCCATGCCTCTCCCGTCAGAAATTCGGGCCCTCTGCTCCATCTTTTTGCATCTGACCTTTTAGCTTCCTGCTCTTGTTGGTTTCCGTTCTGGACACATGTTCTCTAGTGGTTTTGTACTGCAGATATTTTCTTCCATTTCCATGCAACTCCTTAATTCTCACAATGGTTCCAGGAAGTGAATGTTACCAATATGGCTCAGGTGCTGCTCTGTGTGAGCAGCTCCAGCAGGAGCAGCTGTTCCTTGGCCAGAGCCATTAGGATGGGGCTGTAAACACAAGGGCCAAATACTGATCTCAAAGCAGGTCCCCTCTTAGAGGTCCGCCTTTGCCCAGAGACTCCCCAATTTCTCTGGCCTCTCCTTTTGCCCCGGTGGTAGCTCCTGTCTCCCCACTTTCTGCCAAGCCCACTCAAGCATATGGACAGCCTAGATAACTCTTGCCACTTCTCCCATGACAGACCGCACTCTGGTCCAGCCATCTCCATCTCTCTCCCAGACCCCCTGAGTTCACCGCCTGAGCTGATTCTGAATCCACCTTCCCCTCTTCCTGGCCCCAAGAGGGTTTGTTAGAAAGGCCAGCCGCCTGATAGGTCAGATGACATGTACCTTCACCATTTTCTCCCTGTGCTAGGAATGAAATTCCAAAGGTGATGGGGGGTTAGTCCTCCTCACTCTCATTCCTGTCTTGCTCTCTGCTCAGTTCTGCAGCAGCGTGGCCTGGCTTTCCCACAGGGTCTTTGCACAGACCATCTGCACTGCCTGGGATGCCCTGGCCACCCTCACCAGAGCTTTGCCAATACAGCTTCAATTAGAGCCAAGATTTTTCAAGTTTCCACATTCACAATCCCCATTTGCCCAGGAAGTTTGTGCGCAACTCAAGAATATATAGGTCTATAAAATCTATGTACAAACAAAACATTTGCAGATAAATCATAAAGAAATTTATTTTAAAACAATTCTGTGGTATACATGTAATTTTTACTATTTATTAACAATTAAAGCAAACTTGCATATTAATTTGACTCCATGCTTACTTACATAAATGAACCAAATCTTGGCTGGATATTTGATATTGTAGGATCTACAATGTCTCCAATGTCTTTCAAAGTTGCTCAATATTTTGACTCTATAACTGTCAATATGAAGAAGGCTGATTCTCACAAACGCATAGTACAAAATGTTGGGAGCATGACTGGGGTCACTTCAGAATTATTAGAGATTCTGTCCTAATCCCCCACCACAATCTATTGAATGATTTCTACAAAACTCAAATAACAAGTCTTAAAATCAAACTTTCTAACCCTAAACAGTCAAACTTAGTGTTGGTCAAACACGCTAACTTCATACCCATGAGCCGAGGAAGGATGGCAGGATAATAATCTTTGTTTTCCACAGTTGAACCCTGAAGTGTCTACAAGAGCAGAAAACTTTGCACGTACAGTAGAACGCTCTAATTTATAGCAGTCGTAGCTCAAATCTGAGCTGAGCCTTTCCCGGCAGGAATCATCAGCATTGCGTGATGCCATACATGGTGCAAAATACGGGTGTCATGTTCAGAACGAAGACTGTGTGAGGGCTTGTGATGCGGCACCCCATGGACACTGCCAGGAGCACTGTGTTGTGTGGCTTAAAAGGCTTAAAACTACTTTTTACTTTTGTATGTTCAGTGAGATTTTAATATGGCCTAAACCTTTGAGACCTTCAGAGTCAGCCTCATGACACCATACGGGGTCACAGCTCACACTTTATGAGGCCTTGGACTAGTTCCCGGGAGGCTGCTTCACATGGGCTGAACTAGATGTTAAAATGGTTCATTTAAACAAGCGGCTGTCATTCCCATCGGACAGGATGGCCACCCCAGCACCTGTGTTGCTGAGGGTGTAGGACCTGTGTGCGACATCTTGATTAAATTACTCAATCCCCTTTGGCCCACATTTCATTTCTGTGCGTTTGCCCTTTAAAAATGCACCCATAGGCTACATAAAGACATGCAGGGCAATTTTCTTTGCATGTTACTTACAGTACAGACGAGCTCTACCAAGAAGATGATAGTTACACTGTGCTGCATTCATAATGTAGACCCCTTACTCAGCTCTTAAAAAGAAAGGAGTGTTTGTGAAAGGACTGGACTCAGGATGCATTAAACTAAAAAGCAAAGTCAGAAGACTAGGATTTTGTTTGTTTGCTTTTTGAGACAGGATCTCTCCCTGTAGCCCTGGCTGTCCTGGAACTTGCTCAGTACACCAGGTTGGCCTCGAACTCAGAGATCTTCCAGCCTTTGCCTCCCGAGGGCTAGGATTAAAGGTGTGTACCACCCACCGCCCAGCTACTAAGTTGCCAGCAGAGTTTAAAGCCTAAAACATGACTGTAGCTAAAAAAAAAAAAAAATCCTCCTTGAACATACTTGATTAAGAGTCTTACAGTGTAGCTTACTTCTGGGTTAGCTCCAAGGCAGGACTGAGACAGCCAGAAGCGGCCTTCCCTGCAGAGGCTCTCCACCCTTACTCAGAGGAGTGTGCTCTGGATCATTTACTCCACACAGAACCTTTGCACTGACAGCTCCTTCCTCTAAGAAAGCTTTCTCCAGTTGGCAAGGCTGTCTTGATATTTAGGGTTTAGATCTCAGGATGGCCTATCCGAAAGGTCATCTCTTTCCTAGTCCACTCTGTCCTCCATTCCACTTCACCCTGGAATATTCTCTTTGAAAGCATTGCTATAACAATGGTCACATGTGGGCTTTGAGGTTTCTAAAGTCCATACCAGGCCCAGGCTTGTGTTCTCTCTCTGTCTCTGTCTCTCTCTCTCTCTCTCTCTCTGTCTCTCTCTCTCTCTCTCCCTACCTACCCTCCCTCAGCCTGTGAATCAGGATATAGCTCTCAGCTACTGCTCTAGTGTCGTGCATGCCACCACGCTCTCAGTCATGAAGACAGTGGACTAAACCTCTGAAACTGTAAGCAAGCCCTTAATTAAATGCTTTCCATTCTGAGGGTTTCCTTGGCCATGGTGTCTCCTCACAGGAATAAAACAGTGACTAAGACACTCTCTATGTATTACCTGCTCCCACTCCCATCCCAGTGTTATCAGGGATGCCATCTTCCTTGTTCACAGCTTCTGTGTCTGGACCATCACTCAATATATATTCCCAAGGGAACGAATGTGACTCTACTTACCCAAAGTGTCTTTAGACCCAGGCTTCTACTTCATCTGCAAGGATAGTCCTGGGGCTACTGTAACAAATTACCATGGATCTGGAGGCATAAAGCAACATAGACTTATTCTCTAACATTTCTGGGAAGTCACAAGTTCAACATTTTGTTTTTAACTAGGCCAGAAAACAAGGCCACATGCCCAGTACAGTTTGCATACAAGAACCTGCTCCTTGCCTCTTTAGATTCTGCTGGTGGCCAATGCTTCTGTGCTTGTGGCTGCCTCCCATAGCAAGCAACTTCAAGTCTTTTTGTACACCATTCTTACATCACTCTTGCTTTGTGTGTGTGTGTGTGTGTGTGTGTGCCATTATAAAATCCCCCTCAGCCTTTCTCTTCTATTATGTACACAGGATAACACATTGAATGTCTAAGTCTAAGGAGCCAACCCGGGGACCTTAGCTGATCATCTCTGCAAAGACTTTGTTGTGCAATACAACATTCAACCTTTGTAGGGTTAATGGATCGCCCCTGATGCCTTCAGGCCACCAGAGATGTCTAGCAGCTCTGGAAATCCCTTTGCAGGATGGAGACATGTGTTTTGAACTTCTGCTGGCCCCTCTGGCAGGGTCAGCTGTAAAGAAGAGCTCAGCGAAGGCTTTGTGACTGAGTGTGCACAGCAGGCGCTGCTGCTTCTGTCTTCCCTCCCAGCTCCAGCCTTAAAGAGGAAAAAAAATATCAGGGCTCCCTCTCCTTTCCTCCACATAAGTGGCTTCCCATTCTCTTCCTTCTCAGTAACCACAGGAAGCTCCTCATTAGAGGCTGCCACTCCACATGCTGCTGGGCACCTCCCAGGGTCAGCCTCCAAGGCCATCCCCCTGATGGAGAGCATGAAGTCCAATCTTGCTGCCTGAGAGTCAGAGCAGGCTGGGCTGCAGCGTGGTGGCTCCCTCCTCTTCCATGATTCCAAATAGGAAGTCAGGGTGAGGTGAGGGGGTGGGTGGCTGGGTTGGGTGGAGAGACTGACATTAGCCTGTTTCTCTCAAAGGCACCATTCAGCAGATTGGCCCAGTGCACAGGAAGTCCTTCTGCCCTATCTGTCTCCAAAGTTGTTACAGAACCTGGCTCCCTGCTGGCAAAAAAAAAAAAAAAGTGAGTCTTAACCTTCTTCCTTGTCCCCATGATCCCTCATCCAGCCACATCTTGGTCCCTGGCCCTAGTCTCAGGGTTCCCTGAGGTCAGTAGGGGTATTCTGCATCCTGGACCTGGAGTCTTTGCCCCTTAACCTGGGAGCACTCCACCCAGATCTGAATGGCTTGGGTTTCACACCTGGTAGCTGAGGCCTCCACTCCCTCCCCATGCAGGAACAAGGGGCTGATAGAATGGGATGCTGTCGGGGATTTGGAGAGGGGGGCAGGATTCTCTTCTTTCCCTGTGCCTAGTGTACTAAGGGAGGTCCAAAGAGCAAGCAGGAAGACCATGTCTAACCCTGAGAGCAAAGACAAGGTCTTAGAAGCTCATACATGGCATACCCCAGAGTCCAGAGGAAGTGTGATTCGTAACAGTCCTGGCTGGATCTGGGCATGCATTTGGGCCCCCTGTCATTCTCTGTTGTGCCACAGGAGACCCAGAGAAGCCATGCCACTGGATTGCAGAGCTACACTAAGCTGAGGCTATTTGTGACTTGTGTTATTGCTGGTGTGGATTTTGTCTTGAGAGTATATAATAGCCTCTATGAAGCTCATCAAAAGGACAACATGATTCATTCTGTATGAAACCTACACAAGCTAGACCCTGTCCAGCTTCCTTGCTGGCTGTCCCTAATGGAAGGACACAGCTTTTCAGTGGAGGGAAAGAATGTATACAATGTGATTTCTCTGTGTGCTTGCAAAGTGACTGAATGCCTTCAGAGAGATTTACTGACCTACAGAAATAGGAACAAAAACTAAGCCTCAGCCAGCCATGATACCCAGGCTGTGACATTTGAAAATGGAACTCTGGTGTTTGAATGTATCAGGCAACACTCTGACAATCCCACAGCTTACTTTTGTTAAAAATGTGGTCTTTTTAAAAAGTATATAACTGGGCCAGGTGGTGGTGGTGGCGCATGCTTTTTAATCCCAGCACTTGGGAGGCAGAGGCAGGTAGATCTCTGAGTTTGAGGACAGCCAGAACTGCACAGAGAAACCCTGTCTTGGTCTCACCCCTACCCCCAGACTTAGTGGTGCACACTTGTAATCCCAGCCCTTAGAGGGGTTAAGGCAGGAGAATTAGAGTTTCAAGTCCTGCTTGAGCCTCCCAAGTGCAAGGTCATCCTGGGCAACTTAGTGAGCTCCTGTAAAAATGCATAAAGAGCTGGAGTTAAAGCCCGGGGGCAGAGCATTTGTCTGGAATGTGTGTGGCCCCTGAGTTCAATCTCCAGTACTACAAAAACAAATAAACAAACAAAACAATAACAACTACAAAATAAAACAAAAAAAGAAAGGTCAATACAGCATAGATCATGGGAAAATGGGAATTCTGGCACACTTCAGCAGAATTTAGCAATTTAAAAATGTTAAATGCATATTCCCTTGACTTGGTAATTTCATTTACAGAAAAGCCTCTTTTAAAACAACCAGGGTACCTTCAAACACAGCACTTGGGGGACAGAGGCAGGAGGACTTCTGTGAGTTCAAGGCCAGCTGGGTCTAAAGAGCAAGTTCCAGGATAGTCTGGGCTACACAGAGAAATATTGTCTTAAAAAGAAAAAAAAGTTTGTGTAGCTACTCTTTTTAATATTTCTGATTATTCAATTTATTTATTTTCTTTTTTGAGACGGTCTTAATCTGTAGCTTTAATCTGTAGTAACACATTTTAAAATTCAAACCTGAATGCTCATAATTGGTCATTATAGATGTTATACACTATATCATTTACTTGAATGTTGTGGTTGCTGTGACTGTGTAAAAAGTGACTATATTGACCAATATGTCTTAGGGTTTTGTTGCTGTTAAGAAACGCTAAGGTCAAGGTAACTCATAAAAGAAAACATTTCATTGGGGCCGGCTTACAGTTGCAGATGTTCAGTCCATTATCATCATGGCAGGAAGCACGGCAATGTGTTGGCAGACATGGTCTTGGAAGAGCCAAGAGTTCTACATGTTGATTTGAAGTCAGCCAGGAGGAGACTCTCTTCCATACTGGGTGGAGCCTGAGCATAGAGTCTCAGAGCTCACTCACACAGTGACACACTTCCTTTAACAAGGCCACACCTCCTCCAATAATGCCACACCTCCTAGTACTACTTCCTAATGCTACTTCCCATGGGCCAAGGATATTCAAACCACCACACTATATTAACTGTGATAGTATATAGCTATACATATGTGCAATTATATAGTAGGTTTATATTCATGTTCATATATGTAGCTATGGATTGCCCGGTAAGTGTCTTGGTTTGCAGAATGGGAATCTCAGTGCCTATAAACATGATTGACAGGTAGATGGCAGAGAGATATTGTGTGGATAGCAACAAATTACCAAAGTTTTAACATTTATTTTAGGCAGATGATCATTCTCATTTATGCCTTTTCTTCCTCTGTGTGTGTGTGTGTGTGTGTGTGTGTGTGTGTGTGTGTGTGTATGTGTATGTATTTTGGCAGCAATTGTTCTCTATGCAAGAGGGAAAATCCGACTATTTCAAGCAGGTTCAATGTGGTTTTGGCAAATAATCTTTAGCCAGGACATCCCTTTTTAGCCAGTAACAAATCACAGAATAAACACAACAGTTGAAGGACATCGCTCAGAACTGGGGTTGGCTAAGAATTTACCCTGTAATGCAGAGTACGTTTGTGTGTGCAAGGAGAAGCTGTTATTTTTGCTCTTGGTTTGACCAGCTTGGGCCTCTGGTATCTGTGACACCTGGTGGCCTAATCTGAGTGACTGTTCCCTTCTCTCTGTCTAGGAATGCCCAGGGCTGGAGCTTGTGTTGGGTCTACCAAGATGAGGAGGTTCTGTGTCCCTGTGATGTGTTTGTAACTGAGTGTTAGGGTGTTTTGAAAAACTCATCTTTCTCACCTTGGATCAGCACAACCCTAATTTTAAGATTTCCTCTTGAAAAAGTATTATTTGTTTTGAGACAGGGTCTCAGGTATTCCAGGCTGACCTTGAACTCATGTGTGGTTGAGGGATGACCTTGTCCTTCATGTGACACCACATCTGGTCCATGTAGTGCCAGGATTCCAGTCCATGGTCTTCTGTAGGCAGGAGAAGCTCTCAACTGACAGCCTCATCTCCAGCCCTTTGAAGTCAGGCCAACTGAAAACACTGTATTCTTACATGACTTCATGCCCTGATTGTAGCCCTGAGGCCCTACAGAATTCTCTCACCCTCACATGGACCACTCTCGGGACTTGCCTGCTGTCCACTGAAGGCTGTCACTATGGGAAATGACCATCTCTGTGTCTCAGGCTGGTGATTAAGGTAGCCACTGCCCCCGTCTGCAGTGCTGAGCCACTATGTCACCATCTATTTATATCAGTGAGACATGTCCTGCTCAGATCAGGTTTCTCTTCTCCCAAGCCTTGGCTGCTCAGGGTGGCCACCATCCCACTCAGGCCCCTGTGTCATTTATCTTCTACATATCAGGCAAGGGGGGCCAGCCCACTTTTCCGGTTCTAGAAAATGAGGCTGTTATTCCCTGAGATACCCCAGGCTGATCTAACTGGGGCAGTTACATGACATGACATTAAATGAGACAATTCCTTCAGTAGATCGGTAGCTGAATGGTAGAATACTTACTTAGGAAAAATTAGGTACTGCTATTTTTGTCTTTTTCCTTTGTGCAAAACAAGGTCTTGCTTGATACATAGCCCAGGGTGGCCTTGAACTTGTGATCTGTCTGTCTCAATACCCCTGCATGCTGAAATTTCACACAAGCCTCTCCATGTGGGTCAGTAAGGGCTTCTTAATAGATGCAATCACTATGGTCTTTCTCCCTTAAAGTCCCATGAGGTGGGTCACACTAAGGACAGAGGACAAGGTGAGAACAGATGAGGGGCGGTGGGGGGGCAGATAGGTAGGTTTGTGTAGTTGAGGCTGTGCAGGTACAAGGAACGAATGCTGGGGCAGGCTGAACTGACCTACCCAGTGGCATCGTTTCCACCTCACAGTGGCATTTTACTCATAATTTGATTCTTCCAGGATACAAAGAGGCAGGGAGACCATCAGCTGATTGATGCTCCAACACCCACCTCTCACAAGGGTCCAGCCAATCCCCAGGCTCCATCACTGCCAGAGCAGAGCAGACAGTTCAATCAATCCTGGGTCAATCTGTAATTGAAACCACACACGCTGCCCCTCCTCACTGTTAAATTTATTAAGCTGATGTATGTCAGTGTCTCCTCCTAGTCCAGTGTAGGGCGAATCAAGCAACATTGGAACCAAGGCCATCTTATTATTCCATGACCTGAGGCATTGTATCTCTCGAGCGTGAGCATGAGAGAGTTCTTGGGAAACAGCCAACTTAAACATTTTCCTGGAGACTGCTCTGTACTACACAGAGCACTGTCCCTGTGTGGTCTCAGGGAAAGTGACTCCTGTTCTAGCAAAGTGTAAAACTCTCAGTGGAGCTGGGTGACTCATGCACAGTCATCGATGACACCGTTCCTTCTCTGGTCCGTGTAGCCCATCGTGAGCCTTAGAGAGCCTGCGCATTCCTGATGCCACCTCATGGCCATTTGCCAGGCAGGTTGTCATAAAAAAATCTACAATGCCCATGACTTGAATAGCGGAAAGAGCACTGGCCAGGCGCTTGATATCTGGGGGATTGGGGAAAACAATGGGAAGGAGCTTCCCTGATGGACTCAATTTCATCAGCCATGAATTGGCGGGAAGAGCTGCCTGTAGTATTGTGCCTAAGCACAGAACAGCCCTCGATTTGAGGTAGGAAAGCAATAGTCTCCAAGTGACCAGGCAGCAAGAAGATGCTGTACTCACATGGCTATGTCCCCTTTCACTCCTCAGGTACCTTCCAATCCGTAGTAGCATTCGGATCTTCAAATGCTGCAGTGAGCAAGGTTCAGGTCTCCCTCGTTATAGTGGTAGGGTGTGATCAAAGAAGCTCACGGTGGCAGAGCTGTGGCAGAGGCTGGACATTCACTATCTGAAAATGTAAAGAAGAGAGAGAGAGAGCCTGCCACTAGCAGCTAACTAACATCAGGCTCGCCAAACCTGCCTCCATCATTTTGGCCCATGGAGGCTGCTTTGAGCTCAGGGAAAGATGTTTATCCAGTTCACACTGGCTTTTACTAGATGAGGACAGAACCTCCTCCCCTCCCCCAGCCCCAGCACACACACACACACCACACACACACACACACACACACACACACACACACACACACACACACCAGTGTTACAACATCCCAACAGTCTCCAGACATGGTGGCAAGCACTTCGTAAAGGAAGACAGCTGGACAGACCATGGCTGAAAGACCGAGGTCTACATGAGGATTAAAATGCCTGACACCAGCATCACATGGGGGAATCACCAAGACACGCTCTACCCATGGAGACCTGGACTTGACCCTCTGCTCTGGCTGCTTTGTGGTCGAAAGTCGCCAGGCTTCTGGTCCTTGTCATGTGCCTGTGCTCAGGGTCTGCTCCTTGAGAGAGTGTGGAGCAGGCAGGAGGGAAAGGTGTGAGGAGGTGCTGGCCACTGGGTAGCAGCTGCCTCCTGCCTCCTAGCATAAGTCCTTACTAGTGATGGTGTCGTCTCAGCACAGGGCTGGCGTGAGAGAAAGCTAGTGCTCCCGCCCTTCTAAGTGCTCCCATCTAAGTGTCAACCTGAGACTTAACGCCCTATGTCACAGCAGGGGCAAGGACTTTCCATGAAAAGCTTGAATCAGGAAATGAAACAGCAGGACAGAAAACCTTCTAACTGAGCATTGGGTACGAGTAACCTCAAAGCCACCTGGAGGCCACCCCAACAGGCCCTCGCCTGGCTGCTGAAGGCCTGGCTGCTGAAGGCCTGGCTGAATGCCACAGACCCACTTGCTTCTCTCCCCTCCCTGTCCCCTCTTAGATCCCAACCCCCCAGCACCATTTGAGGCTTATTTTTCTCTTTTAGCCATGGTCCAGCTTCTTCCTTCTGGATTGACTGACAGATAGGCATGTCCGAGGCCCACTTGCTATCTTACTACTCACCTACACGGAGCTAGGGTTTGTCCTTTTGGAGATTAGAAGGCAACACATCTCCCCAGGTCATAGGTGTTTAATTTGGAAAACGCACGTTGAGAGAATCTTTGGGAAGATTCACGTTGGTTGTGGCTACTGGGCCTAGGTTTATGGGATGCATTTGCATGGGTAGGGTACATTTCTTAGGAAGATCCCTGATAGGTCCTACCTCCACAATGACTATTGCCCCAGGTCACACACTACACTGTCATACAGAGAGAAGGACCTGAATGTATGCTATGAAGGTAAGACACAGGCGTGAACAGGGTAATGAGAACATTGTGGCCAAGCGCAGGGAAAGGGCACTCGAGACAGAACAGAAAGGGCAGCTCTGACGCCACAATGCTGAGCAAGTATGTGATGGATCCCTGCACACACGATGCTGAAGGCAAAACATAATAACTTTTTACATTGTGCTTGTGAGACAGAATCTTGCTAGGTAGCCCAGACTGGCCTGCTTCCTCAGCCTCCCCAGGATCTCAGGTGAAATTCACTTTTTTTTTTCCGCCTTATATCTTCATCAAAAGAACCGTATCTAAATGTGAAACAAAAAACCTGCCAATCATAAAGAGAACCTGTAAGACAGGGCCCATGGCAACGAGGATGGGCAGTCTCCTTAGGTAAGATGCCGAGCAGAGGGCTCCAAGGAGCAGTCCCGGACATCTAAATACTTTGGAAAAAGACAATTAACAGGAAGAAGTGGCAGTGTTTCAGGCAGGCAGGATGCTGTGTGTCTGGGAGGCATAGAAAATTCCTTCAAATCAACACAAAGGCCTCAAAATGCCAACAACAAATCAACAGACACAGCAGTTCAAAGAGCGAGAATAAAGTGCACATTAAAAATGCTTGAAAACACCCAAAATGAGGGAAATACGAGCAAATAAGACACGCTCCCCTCGTACTGCCAGGAGCTAGCCTTTTGAAAATGTTGAGCATTAATAAGTGTGTGAAGAGATGGGTACGGCTACACACTCCAGGGAGTCTGGACTAGTCAACTGCTTTAAAGACGATCTGGCAAAGCTATTAAAATGGAAAGCGCATGTACCTGGCAATTCTGATTCTGGGTAGAAATACTCCCTCCTGTGCCCACAAAGCATGTATAAAAATAATAGCATCGACTACCTTCTCTTTCATAAAACCAGAACTGTAAAATATCTATCAACTAGGCAATAGCTAAAGTAACTCTGGACCATTGTATGGAATAGTATGCAGCAGTTAAAAGAAATGGGTATCCCATAAGTAATGCCATGTGACAGTATATATGATAAAAGCAGGCCTGCGAGGACGAGTCAGTTGGTAAAGGTTTGTGAGGATCTGAGTAAGAGTTCCAGAAACCATCTTCTAAAGCTGGGTGTGGTGACCCATGCTTTTACCTGGGTTCCGGGATGATGAAGATAAGCAGATACCTGGGGCTCACTGGCCAGCAAGCCTAACCTAATCAGTGAGCCCCAAATGTCACTGAGAAACCCTGTTTTAAATAAACCAAGGTGGAAAGCCCCTGACAAACAGCATGTAGAGTGCCCCTCTGGCTTTCACATACACGCGTGTGTACATACCTCCAGACAGAAACACAGAAAGGAAAAAAAATGTGCAGGAAAAATGACCACAAACTGAAGCGATTCACCTTTTAAACACACACAGCTGTATCATTTATACCTATAATAATAGATGTGTCAGTAAATGTATTGAAAAATGGTTTGGAAAATGATATCAGGTTTGGGGATAGACTAGTACCTCCTTAGACTGTGAGCCACAATAAACACGACTTAGTTGCGGTTTTATTGCTGAAATAAGACACCAACACCAAGACAACTCATAAAAGACCTTATCTGGGGCTCACAGTTTCAGAGGGTGAGTCCAGGTCGTTCATGGTGGGGAGCACGGCAGCAGGCATGCCATTGAAATGACAGCTGAGAGCTCAGATCTTGAAATCCATCCACAAGACAGAGAGAACTCACTGGGAATGGCTGGGCGTTTGAAACCTCGAAGACCCCCACCCCAAAGTGATATACCTCCCCAAACTCTCCCACACCTCCTAATCCTTCCCACATAGTTCCACCCACCGGGGACTAAGAGTTCAAGCCACCACAAAACCTTGCTTCTTTAAGTAGCTGTGTCACAGTGAGAAGAGGAAACAGGAGAGAGAATGTCCAAGGAGCTGTTTAATGGCAATCTCTGTGATCCATCTTTTCATTGCCAGAAGGAAAATAATTTTCAGAATTTGATATGAAATTTCTTTTGTAAGGAACAAGAAATGTGAAGACAAACGCAATGCATAGAGACTCCATATTTGCTCTCTATTAAGAGATCTTGTCATTATGAGGCAAAGGCGGCTTTGTCCCCAGTAGAAAAGCTCCATGAGAAACAATGTTATTTAAAAAGATGCATCCCTGGATCTACTCAGTACTGGAAGGTCTATCCTGTGCTGCCAGACAGTAATGTCTGGGACAGAAGTTTCAGAGTTTCTTCCGGAAGCAATCGCTTCAGAGGGCTGGCCTCTTTCCAACTGCCAGCTGCTATTCCCAGCATCTCTGTATCCTGACTAAAGAAACAGGAGGCCAGTGTGGGAGGCCGAGGCAGGAAGATTGCTGTGGGGTCACAGTGAGTCTGAGGCCATCCTGGGCTTTAGTGTGTGTGATACCCCACTTCAAAACAAAACAAGCAGGAACAAGCAAGCAAAACCAAAATCAGCGCAACTACTGAGAGCAAGTGAGGGAGGGGGGAAGAAGGGAGAGAGAGAGAGAACAAGCAAGAGAGGGAGTG
>JADRCD010145465.1:0-11346 GCA_019843815.1 Montemys delectorum
ATATATAAACACACAGAATTTATACATATAAATAAAACTGAAATAAATTTTAAAAGAAAAGAAAATTCCATTCATTTGAAAAGGTGCATAACCAAATGCAAATTTCTTAGTTTTTCTCAATTTTAGCATCTCTGTACATTTGTTAGTTGAATAAATATCATGCCAAGCCATGTGGTCAATTAGGTAGGTCCTTGGCTTTTCTATGACATTAGCATACATATAAATTGGTTTTCTTTTTTTTAATTTCTATGTATTTATTTTATGTATACAGTTGCTATGTTTATGTTCAGGTACTGGGTGCATGCCTGGTACCTGTGGAGGCCAAAAGCAGGAGTTAGCTCCCCTGGAAATAAAATTACAGAGGGTCATGAGCAGCCACATGTATACTTTTAACTGGTGATCCATCTGTCCATCCCCAAGAGGTGCTTTTGAAAAAAGGAATTCAATGGCGAAACAAGTTTGAGAACTAAGAAAATGAATGGGAATATGGTGCCTTTTCAGAAGGGCTCTGCTAGTCCTCATTGGTGACCTATCATGGACCTCCAAGGGGCAGCTCTGCTGCCCTGCTTTGGAAGAAGAATCCCTTTTAAAAGATTTGCTTGTTTGTTTTGATATTTTGGTTTTTGTCTATTTGGTGTGTGTGTGTGTGTGTGTGTGTGTGTGTGTGTGTGTGTTTGGTTATTTGGGGTTTTTTTTAGTTTTATAAAAGTCATTTGATATAAAACAACAATCGATTAAACAGTCTTATGTAGATGCTCGTCTACAGTAATACTGAAAATACCTACATTTTTCTCGATATTAATTTTAAATAACTCCAAACATATTAACTGTATAATTTAAAATGATACATCACTACTAGTATTTTTTAAATGAACATAAATGTATGAAGTCTTTTTGTTTTCTTGTTTGTTTTCTTTTTAGTAGAGCTTAAAATCTTGGCTGTTACTGTGGTACAAGCCCAAAATAAGAACAATTTTTAGACATTGGATTTCATTGTAATAAGGTTGTACTTCAATGACCCTCACATCACCAAAGGATTTTACCTCCATTGTAGCTAAGCTGAGAGTTGATAGTTCTGCTGCACCAAGAAATGAATTGTAGACACTATTTTTGGATACAGACTTCCTGCTATGGTCAAAGCTAATTGATTTGAGTGAAAGACTTTATTCTCATCCCACAGAGAACAGGTTACATTCATTTAAGAAATGGTATGTGTATTAAGATGGACCATCCATGAAGTCATTCATCAACTGTTTCAATGAACAATGGTTCTGCTTGGAGGGTGGCACAGACATTAGGTGAGGGTAAGAATTTGGTTCATTAGCTGTGATAATTTGGAAAAGCATTCATCTCAGAGAAAGAGTAACTTATAAAGTCCTCTTCTTCAAATTTGATACAATAGTTACAACATCAAGCATAGTATTCAGTCTCAGTCTTTGTTGTTTTCTTACAAGCCACCTCCCAAGTTTATTGTCTACATTTCTTTTGGCTGTACAAATACTTTTGAAATATGTAAGCTGTTGTGAAAATCATAGTATAGTATAAAAATATCAAATAAACAATCCTACTAATAGAGAGGCTGAGATAGGAGAAGCATGATTTCAAGACATTATGTGATACACAGCAAGACACTGTCAAGTACAAACAAGCAGAAAGTGTATATGGATTGTACAATATTGTACCTATTTCTTCAATTACCAAATGAGAGAGAACATTAGATGACAATCAATAAATTTCTAATTCCTCATACTTTTGAATTTCAATCAGTTACAATATGTTGGAATTATTAATTTTCATATTAAGATATTAAGAAAAAGTAATTGTTGCTACCTGTTGTTTTTGTTGTAAGAGGTGGAATTAGGTTTGTGTGGGTTTGTTGAAAGATTAATTTTTTGTTTCTTTTACAGTGCAATTTTGCTCCTTATGTTGATATTTTCCATCTATTATCCTTTGTAGGGCTGGATTTGTGGTAAGATATTGTGTAAATTTCGCTTTGTCATAGAATATCTTGTTTTCTTCATCTATGGTAATTGAGAGTTTTGCTGGGTATAGTAGCCTGGGCTGGCATTTGTGTTCTTGTAGGGTCTGTATGATATCTGCCCAGGATCTTCTAGGTTTCATAGTTTCTGGTGAGAAGTCTGGTGTAATTCTGAGAGGCCTGCCTTTATACGTTACTTGACCTTTTTCCCTTACTGCTTTCAACATTCATTCTTTGTTTAGTGCATTTGGTGTTCTGATTATTATGTGATGGGAGGAATTTCTTTTCTGGTCTAGTCTATTTGAACTTCTGTAGGCTTCTTGTATGTTCATGGACATCTCTTTCTTTAGATTAGGGAGGTTTTCTACTATAATTTTGTTGAAGATATTTACTGGCCCTTTAAGTTGGAGGTCTTCACTCTCTCTCTTCTAAACCTACTATCCTTAGGTTTGGTCTTCTCATTGTGTCTTGGATTTCCGGGATGTTTTGGGTTAGGAACGTTTTGCATTTTGTGTTTTCTTTGAGTGTTGTGTCAATGTTTTCTATGGTATCTTCTGCCCCTGAGTTTCTCTTTTCTATCTCTTGTATTCTGTTGGTGATGACTCCTGATTTCTTTCCTAAGTTTTCTATCTCTAGGGTTGTCTCCCTTTCTGCTTTCTTTGTTTCTATTTTGATTTTTAGATCCTGGATGGTTCTGTTCATTTCCTTCACCTATTTGATTGTCTTTTCCTGTAGTTCTTTGTGTTTCCTCTTTAAGAGCTTCTAGCTATTTACCGGTGTTCTCCTTTATTTCTTTGAGGGAGTTTATTTATGTCTTTCTTAAAGTCCTCTACCATCATCATGAGAAGTGATTTTAGATCTGAATCTTACTTTTCTGCTGCGATGGTATATCCAGGACTTGCTATGGTGGGAGAATTGAGTTCTGATGATGCCAAGTAACATTGTTTTCTGTTGCTTATGTTCTTATGCTTACCTCCTGCCACCTGGTTATCTCTAGTGCTACCTGCCCTAGCTAAATCTGACTGGGCTCTGTCCTTTCTGTGATCCTAGTTGTGTCATAACTCCTAAGAGTCAAGCTGTCTCTGTGATCCTATGATTCTGCAATCCTGTGATTCTGTGCGTGTTAGAGTGCCTGGGAGAGGCCTGCTCTGAGCACTGGCAGACCCAGACAGACAGGAAGCAACCTGAGCCACTGGGCTGGTGGAGTTCAAGTGTGCCTGGGTCCCGCAGGTGCCAGCTGCTCCCAGTTTTGGGACAGATGTGTCCTCACCTCTGATCCTCTCATCCTGGGCATATCAGAGTGCCTAGGAGGGGAGCCACCTCTGGATGTTGTGGGACTGGCTGCAAAATTTGAGCCCAGAGTCTGCACTGGCCTAGACAGACTGGAAGGAACCAGTTTTCAAATCTTGTTGACAATTAAGTCCTCATCTCCTCTGCATGCCTCCTTCTACCTCCTTTCTTATCAGGCACAAGAGCTTGATGCTGTGAGCTGGACATTTCTCAGGGCCAGCTTATAAAGGCAAAAAACACAATGAGCTCATACGCAGGTGCTAGAAGTGTTGCCAGGTAGTTAGCCCTGACTCAAGATATTTGAGACATAAAAGTTCATATTGGCCTTTAATTTGATGGGTCCTATGTGAAGCTTATAGTTGTGGATTTTTTAAGACTAACAAACCTCATAACATACAGAACATAACAGCTGATGTGGTCAGCATGACCCTGCTCTGAGTCAAATCAATGACTGGCAGGCATGTTACAGCAACAATATGAGCTGGGCAGTGGTGGAGCACACCTTTAATCCCAGCAGAAGCAGGCAGATCTCTGAGTTCCAGGACAGGTAGGGATATACAGAGAAACCCTGTCTCAAAACAAAAAAAACAAACAAACAAACAAACAAACAAAAAACAACAATGTGAAATAGTTGGTGGGTAGAACGAAATGGCTATAGCTGTGCTAGCAGAGGGAAGGCCTCAACAGAAAAAGGATCCTAAATATTATAAGGTATTTTTCTGCAGCAATTCTCTCTTTCTTATCCACTTTCTTACATTCTTTCATGAACTCAACCAGAATTCTGTTACATGGCAGATCAAAAACGACCAACCAAAGAGTACACATGGTGGGACTCATGGCTCCAGCTACATATGTAGCAAAGGATGGCCTAGTTGGTCTTCAATGGGAGGATAGGCCCTTGGCCCTGTGAAGGTTCTATGCCCCAGTGTAGGGGAATACCAGGGCCAGGAAGCAGGAGAGGGTAGGTTGGTGAGCAGGGGGAGTGGGAAGAGAATATGTTTTTTTTTCCCCAAAAGGAAACCGGGAACGGGGATATCATTTGAAATGTAAATAAAGAAAATATCTAATAAGAAGGAAAGAAAAGAAAGAAAGAAAGAAAGAAAGAAAGAAAGAAAGAAATGAAACATACGTTCCCATTCCATTGCCCTCATGTTCAAGTTTAAGCTGAAAAATAAATGCATATGAAAGACAAAATATTTTATCCTCCTCAACCCTACCTCTGACACTTTACCATTATGTTTTCTTTTAGATTCAACAACTTGTGGATTTTTCCAGCGTGCCCACCTTCTATCTAGCTTTTCTTGTGTAAGTGACCGTCCTCCTAGAATATCATCATGCCTACAACCCTGCATGTTTGTAGATGACCCTGTTCATTCTTCACAATTTAGCTCTCTGTCCACGTTTTAGTATCAGAGGTTCAGATACCCTACCTCATCTACTGTGGCTTGAATGTGTCTCCAAAGCATCCATTAGAAACTTAGTTCCCAGTTAAAAGTTAACCACAAGAAACTTAAGAAGAAGGAAGACCAAAAGGTACACATTTCATTACTTCTTAAAAAGGGGAACCAAACACCCACAGAAGGAGTGGCAGAGATTAACTATGGAGCAGAGACTGAAGGAAGGACAAGCATATAGCTATCTCCTGAGAGGCTCTGACAATACCTGACTAATACAGATGTAGAGGCTCACAACCATTCATTGAACTGAGTACACTGTCCCCAATGAAGGAGTTAGAGAAAGGTTCTATGGAGCTGAAGGGTTTGCAGCCCCTTAGGATGAACAACAATTACTAACTAGTACCCTCAGAGCACCCAGGAATCCAACCACCAATCAAGGACTATACAGGGTGGGACTGAATGTTCTGGCAGCATGTGTATGGTAGAGGATTGCAAATTCGATCATCAATAAGAGGAAAGGACCTAGGCCTTGTGAAGGTTCTGTGCCCCAGTGTAGGGGAATGCCAGGGCCAATAAGTGGGAGAGGGTGGGGTGGCAGGCATGGGGAGGGGGGAGGCAAAAGGGGTTTGTTCTTGTTGTTTTTGTTTGTTTGTTTGTTTTTTGGAGGGGAACCTGGGAAAGGGAAAATTTACATGTAAATAAAGAAAATATCTAATAAAAAAAAAGTTGACTGCTGAAATCTGTAGCATTTTGTAATGAGTTCTGTATCTATCAATGGATTACTGTTGTTACCCTGGGAGTGAGTTTGTTGTAGTAAAATTACAAGTGAATTCAGCCATTTCTTGACTAGTTCAACCCATTATGGCAGATTAAGACCACAGATGCAAGAGCAGGCACTAACCATATGAGGGTCCCTCAATTGTGTACTTCCCATCTTTCCAAATTCTATAATAATGATCGTAATAATAGGCTCTAACATTTCTAATACACAAACTAAACTATATTGTCATAGTAGCATAAAAGAGAGACATATACCAAGTCAGATTAGATTCCTATTATAACTATTCCATACTCATAACACAATATAAAAATATTTTTTAATCAACATGGTATGTAATTTCATTTAAGTCCATTGAGAACAGCAGTCACTTCTTGTATCCCCAGTATTCCATATAAAGCCTATAAATTCATAAGTACATAATAATTTAATAATATCTTGAATGAATAATGCTTACAAAGACTGTTCTCACCTGGAAGACAGAAAGTCCAATACAAATAAGCTCTTTGTGCTATTCCCTAATCTATTCTAAAGATATATCTTTTAATTTGTGTTTGTCTTAGTTATCTTCTAAAAAATATCCATGACATTAATTTCAGAGGCTGAAGATATAACTCAAACCTTCTGTCTCAGCAGTTACTCAATTCTGAAAAAAAGCAATATGAGATCCAAATGTTCAAAGGCATGTGACCCTACAGAGAGTGGGACTTTTAAAAAATAATTTCACTGAATTTTGTCAGGTTTGCTAAAACATTCAGTGTATTTATCTGCAGTCATTGCATTGAAAATAGAGTATTGCCAAGCTGATAATATACAAGTTCTCTGAGAATTTCATGTTATTCATTAAAGTTGATATTATATGATTATGAAATCTCTTTCTACTGTAAATCTAGTAATGTCGAAAGAAAACTCCTTTTAGCTGGGCTGCTTTGTCTACCCTCAGTGAAAGAGAAAATGATTAGCCTCACAGAGACTTGAAATACCAGGGTGGGGGGATACACAGGAGGCCCCCACTTGCTCAGAGGAGAAGACAATGGGAGATGGAGGAAGGATTGTGGGGTGTGGTAACTAGGAGTAGGGAACTAGGTAGGATGTAAAAGTGAAAAGTAAAAAAATTAAATTAAATTAAAAAAGAATCATGGCATTATCTACATTATGTGTAAAACATTTAGGAATTAGTCATTTGATCATAGACTAAAATACACTGCTGGCTAGTAATTTATTTTGAAGTGAGAGTAATGCAGCCAGCAGCCCTCCAAGTTTGCCATGGGCATCTGCATCCACTGCTCCACAGGAAGCAGTCTTAAGCTAAGGAGAAAATGAAATGAACCTTTGTGTGTGTGGTAATATCATAAGAATACACCTCCCCCAATGCTAGGTGCAGTTTAAGGAAAACTCAGCAGTGGCATTATGTGGAGAGATGTTCTCATTTCTGAAGATGATTGGCCAATAATATATTAGTGGGGGGAGAAGCAAAAGTTACCATTCTGAACTAAGGAGGAAGAGATGTCACTCTCTATTAAAGGTCACTGTTAAGACACGGCCAGTTAATACCATTAAATTCAGCAAAGAGCAAATTGAAATGTCCCTAGGGAACCAAAGAAACCACTATACATGCCATAGCGATCTGCCTTTCAATTCAGAACAAGAGGCTCCTGATAGGTAATCATGTTCTGTGGTCCAATTTCAGTTATTTTCATGGATTTTAGCTTTTAAAATGTCCTGGCATATGTGAAACAATGTACTTTGTGACACATTTTATTATTGTTTTCTCTTACATTCATACTAAACATTTTTTTTCCTCTTTCCATTTGTGCTTTGCCTCAATAGCATGCTATGTACAGTTTCTGGATTAAGAATATGTTCTGTTCCAGGTGTAGGGGAGGCAATATGCTCTGCTCTTTTGACATTTCCATTACTATTTGAAATAAATGTCCTAGTGTGTAATAATATTGCCCATAAGGAAAGATATACAATTATAGTCTTGACAGCTTACAATACCAACAACACTCTATATATATTAATGATTCAGAGGGAAATGGTACACATAAATGCAAGCCAGTAGTGTTATGTATAAAATAGCAATTGTACCCCCTAAATAATATCATTAATGATACCAAAAAGCATGTGTTTATTCAGGTAAATCAAAAGAATTACAATAAAATAATGAGATATTATATTAATTGAATAATTTCCAGAAATAATTTGGTTATTTTTAATACTCAAATTTAGTAGGCATAAATATTTTCTTGACAAAAGTTTCATCTGGGATTACTTGCATGCCTGTGATTCTGGCCCTTGAAAGGTAGAGGCACGCCAAGTGGTGGTGGTGCATGCCTTTAATCCCAGCACTTGGGAGGCAGAGGCAGGTGGATTTCTGAATTCGAGGCCAGCCTGGTCTACAGAGTGAGTTCCAGGACAGCCAGGGATACAGAGAGAAACTCTGTCTCAAAAAAACAAAAAAAAAAAAAAAAAAAAAAAAAAAGAAAGAAAGAAAGGTACAGGCAGGTGCATCAAGCAATGAAAGCTATCCTCAGCTAGGATACATACTCTCCCATCAAGGAAAACAATCCTTGTTTTTCTGATGATTTGATAAGCATGAAAACTTAATAGCCTGGTCCACAAAATAATATCATAGTTTGTTTCCATCAATTTGATCAAATACTTAAAAGTAAAACATAAGAGGAGTTTTTCTACAAAGTTTATCATTTTTTAAGCAGCAGTCCATCATAACACATCTGGCACATACAAGAATGCTAGGGGAAAGACCAAAATATTAAAAAAAAAAAAAAAAAAAAAAAAAAAAAAGAGTCTTCATTCCTTTTCATGATGAAAGGCTTCCTGATATTGGCTAAGACATCAATGGGCTGTTCTCCTGTGTAGAGAATGTTCTCTAAATTGTTGATAAATTTGCAGAAATCTAACTCATTCCTAACAAAATCTGTTTGAAGTTCCATATTTCCAAGAAAAGAATGTGCCTAGAAAAAGTAACTGAAAATAACTGTAAAAAGAACCGAGCTGTTATTATACCAGCTTTCCAGCACACCAACTGCATTACAGGGTCATATGCCCACTGCTCTGGAATTTGGGTGTAACTTGAAGACTCTGCTGTCTATATGTCTACATAATGCTTACTAATATATTATAAAGTCAAAGAGGAGTTGAATCATAAGAATAAAAAAAAAACACCCTGTATTGCATCAGAAGTACAGAAAATAAAAGTTCATAAAAATCATTATTTATTTATTTAATTTATTTATTTATATCCCAAATGCTGCTACCCTCCTAGTATCCTCTCCGAGAGTCCCTCTTTCTATCTCCCCTCCAGTTCTCCTCTAAGAGGGTGCCCCCCGCCAGGTATTCCCCAACCCTGGTGCATCAAGTCTTTCTCTGCCAGATTAGGCAATCCTCACCCACTGAGGCCAGACTAGGTAGCCATAGACACTGAGCTGCATGTCTTCTATATATGTGTCGGGGGCCTAGTTCCAGCCCGTGTACATTCTTTGGTTGCTAGCTCAGTCTTTGAGAGCTCTCAGGACCCCAGGTTAGTTGATTCTTTTGGTCTTCCTGTGGTGTTCCATTCCATAAGTGTCTCCAACTTTATTATTACCTTAGTCACCAGCTACAAACCACACTCACTAACAGAAAGAGCAAATCACACTTCTAAATGATACACATTAAGCCGTTCATCATTTGACTAGAGAGTAAAGACACTAAATGTAATATTTGAAACAAGATATGCTGAAGTTTATTGAGGATGCCTTCTCCTTCATGTCTTAGAGAAAGAATTCAGCAATACTGAAGATGATACCAGAAGTTAAGTGGTAGAGGCAAACAGTTAACCATTTTAAAGAACAATTATCAGTTACTTAGCATGACTGAGAAACATCTGTTTCATACTTATCTAACCCTTAACCCAGCCTTTGGACAAGAGTAACACTGCCATTTTGAGTGCACAGTAAAGAGACTCAATGCTCATAGAAGAGGATAAACTTCTCATAGTTAATAAACAAATTAAAAGTTCATTTCTTTTATTACCAAGATTTTAGTACAATCAATGGGTTTGCTATTTGCCATTTTATTAATTACTATCTATTTCTGTAATTCACAAAATAGGCATGACCTGAATATGGAAAACATATTTTGGTGATTGGAAACCAAAGAGATAGAAGAAGTTTTAAGAAATAATTCCAAAGGTTAATGATATTCCTTCTTAATTCCTCTGAAACAATATATCAGATTAACTTTCAGGTTTTTAAAATTAATCTTATATGAAACCTTGATATTTAAAAACAGTTAAAATAAAGCGATTTTTCTTGAATCAACTATAGATCTGAACTATAGATCCAGTTTTATCCATTTTCAGATTCAAAAACAATCCCAAGGTGTATACAAACATAATCTAGTGGTTCTCAACCTTCCTAATACTGTGACTCTTTAATACAGTTCCTCATCTTGTGGTGACCTCTAATGATAAAATTATTGTTGTTACTTCATAAATGTAATTCTGCTGTTATGGATCATAATGTACATATCTGATATGCAGGATATCTGATATGTGACTCCAAATGGGTCATCATCAACATTGAAAATCACTGCCCTAAGAAATGGCTCCTCAAACTTCATATGGATCTTTAAGGTGCAATTGTACATTAGGTGTTTAATATTTATCTAACAAATGTAGTATGAATTTTTCCTTTGGAAAAATGAAATACCAACATTTGTACAATTGTCGAGGTGATAGGAACCTTCAGTATTCACAAGGATGAAATGGAATACTATTCAGAGTAGAGGAAGGTGGCTATGAAGGTTAGAAAGAATACATATGAAGCACTTCTCTGTGCCCACCATGGAAATATAAGAAAAAGAATTAAAACTGGCTTTTATTTAATGAGAAATACAATATGCTGAGCTGAAAGTGTGCTATACATTTTGCTCAATTTTCTTTGATGAGTGACCAAATGTTATTCTATTTTTGTGTTCTATTGCTTTTAAGATGAATACAAAATTTCAAATGGATTTCTGTAGGAGGGAATGAATGAAAAGAGGAAGTCAAATGTATTAAAGTAGAATCAATTTGACATGGATTATCTCCCTCTGAGTTAAGAATAAAATTTTATCATTGTGCTCAGGGATATAATCAGTTAGTAAGTGCTCCAATAACTCTGGTTGAACAACTAGGACTGCATGAGAAAAGAAACAAAACTCTGTGTTATTACAGGAAATTAGTAATCTAGAACAGTAGGCTAGAAGTTCACACTCAGAGGAATAGCTATGGCAGAGTCTGCTGCCTTAGCCTGTTCACCTCTGATTAGATGCAGGATGGGGGCAATAAAGGCTTATGGAGAAATGGGGAATCCATGGAGAACAGAAGGCATTATCATGAGCCCATTTATACCAAAAACACATAAGAAAACATCTATATATTTTCACAAGTTAAATCAGTTTTAGGAGCTATAAATTGCTAAGTATCCAAATTTCCCTTGATAGCTAGCCATTGTCACACAGGTTCTCTTATAGTAATATTTATTACTAATGAATGTTAGCTCTTCAGACCACACCTTAGATATCACATAGTGATTTTATCTATTCATGTATGTTAGACAAGAATGGCTACAAATGAGTTAAGGAGGTTAAGGCAGAGTTCAAAGAGGTATTCCTACAGGTAGAGAACAGATATAGATTAAAAGAGAGTAAGTGAATTTGGTTAAATAAGATATTGGTGTGTGCAGTTGGCAAGACTCATGGACGGTCTATAGGGGAAGAGAATTGAACCTGCAGAGTTGAAGCAGTAAAGGAGCAGAGGAGTAGGATAATAAAGGTGAGATGGAAGACCAAACAATAGATAGATAGATAGATAGATAGATAGATAGATAGATAGATAGATAGATAGATAGATAGAT
>JADRCD010145470.1:0-22547 GCA_019843815.1 Montemys delectorum
AACAAACAAACAAACAAACAAACAAACAGCCATCTTTCCAAACCCATTTCTTTGTAGCTGCTGCTCTGTTCTCAGGTGGAACTCCTTGAGTTCATCCTGTGTGAGTGGAAGGCATCTTTCATCATTTTCAGGATATTCCTGCCATCCCATTGCTTTCAGTAACCTGTGCTCTGCTTCCAGAGAGTGTGACAGGACCTCCTCTTCCTCTACCATGGGTAGAGAAAGACCGTTCTGAAGACAACCTTGTTCTCCATTTTCCTTTGGTTCGGGTGTGTGGCTGCCCTCCAATTTTAGCCCCTCCAGCTTGTCACAATCTCTACCTTCTGAGCAGTCTCCATTTTGTTCATCCTTCAGAATCTTCAGGAAACTCACTCTTCCTGTCAGCGGCTCGTTTGCTCAGGCGAGAGGAGCTGATCTCAATCGGAGGGGTAATATAGGAAGGACTCTTAGAGGGAGGTGCTACAGGCTTAAACACTTGGGACCATAGTTGACACTTTGTTCCCATTTGCATGGTGGGATCCTAAGAAGGTGAAAGCAGCAGAAAAGTCAGAAGCGTGATTCTCTTTGGATTTTTTTTTTTTTTTTTTTTTTGAGTAGCATCTTTAAGGGTTGCTTGGCACTAGGAGGATTTTCCTTCACTCCAGAAGGGGTCCCAATAGGTCTGCCAGCTTCTGGATTCAAAGATGGGGAGTCTTCCTCTTCAAGCTGCAACTTAAATAGGCAAAATACAGACATCTGCATAGTGAATGCAAACACTGTTCATAACAAGGTCATTGCTAGAAAGACAAGTGGTCTCAGGTGTGGGCAAGAAATGTCATCAAGGTGACAGGTCAAAAATATAATAGTAAAGCACTGTAAGAGGGCTTCTTCGCAAAAAATTCCAGTGGCAAAATATCCCCAACAAAAGCTTTTAAAACACAAATCTCCTTACCTTATACAAGTGATTAAAGCAATGTGCAGATATATATGCTTTTATTGGTTTTCACTTTCAAAATCTAAAGATATAAGGAGTCTTGTTTTTTTGTTTTTTTTTTTTTTTTTTTGAAAAGGGATCCAACAGAAACTTGATATATTTTTCCTGACACAAAATAGCGGATTTCAAGGCAAATTTCTTGGTATAAAGCTCCTAAATATATATCCTATTTCCTTGGTTTTTACTATTTATACATTCAAAGCAAAATTATAAGTAGAAAAGATAAGGGTCAAGGAGAAAGAGAAGTCCAAAATGAGGTTTTCTTCTTATTAATTTTCTGTATTTCACCTGTTCTCCTCCTTCCCCAAAACTGAACTGAGCTTCCAGAAAAGATATGAAGAATCTTCTATTGCTTTATTGAAGAAATCTCTTTCTAATTTGGATCCGTCTCCATCATTACTCAAACATTAAAAAGGCCACTTGAGTGTGCCAGTCTCTGGCAGCAGCAGGGCTACAGTCAAGGATGACTCTTGAAGTCAAAGGACATGTCCCCAGCTTCTCTAACCAGCAGATGTGACTAGCCCACAAGCAGAACAAAGCTCTTCCCCAAATGGCTCCAGATTCCAGTCATTGCCACCCTCCCACAGTTCCTCATCCCATTTTTCCCCACCAGGATGTTCCCCTCCCCGACCAGGCTTCCCCCTTCCCTGAGGTCTCAAGTCTCTCTACGATTAAGCACACCTTCTCTCACTGTAGCCAGACCAGACAGACCTCAGCAATATATGTGCCAGGGACCTCGGACCAGCCCTTGTATGCTGCCTGTTTGGTGGCTCAGTCTCCGGGAACTCCCTGGGGTCCAGGTTAGTTGAGACTGCTGGTCTTCCTATAGGGTCTCCCTCCCCTTCAGCCTCTTCAATCCTTCCCTTAATTCAGTCATAGGGATCCCCATCTTCAGTCCAATGGTTGGCTGTTAGTATCTGCATCTGTCTCAGTCAGCTGCTGGTAGGGCCTTTCAGAGGATAGCCATGCCAGGCTCCCTTGTGTAAGCACAGCATAGCATCAGTAATAGTGTCAGGCCTTGGTGCTCCCCCGCCCTCCCATGAGGTGAATTCCAAGTAATTGGACTGCTTTTTCTTCAATCTTTTCTCCATTTTTGTCCTTGCAGTTCTTTTAGATAGGGGGTGATTTTTTTTTAAAGATTTATTCATTATTTATTTTATGTATGTGAGTACACACTGTAGCTGTACAGATAGTTGTGAGCCTTCATCTGGTTGTTGGGAATTAATTTTTAGGATCTCTGCTCACTCTAGTCAACTCTGCTTGCTCTGGTGGGCTCCGCTCACTCCACTAGACCCCTGCTTGCTCAGTTCCTGCTTGCTCCGGCCCAAAGATTTATTTATTATTATAGATTAGTACACTGTAGCTGTCTTCACATGCACCAGAAGAGGGTGTCAGATTTCATTATAGGTGGTTATGAGCCACAATGTGGTTGCTGGAATTTGAACTAATGACCTTTGGAAGAGCAGTGGGTGCTCTTAGCCACTGAGCTGTCTCATTCAGCCCAGGGTGTGATATTTTGACTGTGGGTTAGTAACCCAGTCTCTCCATTTGAATCCCTCTCTATCTACTAGAGGTTGGACTCTCCCCACTGTTAGGCATTTTAGTTATGATCACCCCAATTGAGTCCTGAGAGACTCTCACTCCCCCCACCCCTATCTCTGGTACTTTCTCGAGGGTCCCTCTACCTCCCACCCTCCAAGGCTGCTTATTTCCATTCGTTCTCCGAGCCCTCTGGGCTCCTCTCATCTGCCCCCCCCATACCCAATTCTGTTCCCCTTTTCTCCTCCTACTCCCTTCTCCCACTTAGGTTCCTCCCTCCCTCTGCCTCTCATGATTATTTTTCTCTCCCTCCCTCTGCCTTTCATGATTGAAGAGTCCTTACTTGGGCCTTTCTGCTTGTTATACTTATTACTGTCTGTGGGGTGTATCATAGATATTCTGTACTTTTTGGCTAACAACCACTTATCAGTGAGTACGTACCATGCATGTCCTTTTGGGTCTGAGTTATCTCATTCAGGATGATATTTTCTCATTTCATCCATTTGCCTGCAAAATTCATGATGTCCGTGTTTTTAATAGCTGAGTAGTATTCCTTTGTGTAGATGAACCCCATTTTCTGTATCCATTCTTTGTTTGTAGGACTTCTGAGTTGCTTCCAGCTTTTGGCTATTACAAATAAGGCCACTATGAACATAGTGGAGCATGTGGTATGGTGGAGCATCTTTTGGGTATATATCCCCCAGAGTGGTATAGTTGGGTCTTCAGGTAGAACCATTTCCAATTTTCTGAGGAACTGCCAGATTGATTTCCAGACCGGGTCTATCAGTTTGCAATCCCACCAGCAATGGAGGAGTGTCCCTCTTCCTCCACATCTTTGCCAGCATGTGCTGTCACTTGAGTTTTTTGTTGTAGCCATTCTTATTAGTGTGAGATGTAATCACAGAGTGGTTTTGATTTGCATTTCTCTGATAAGGACTTTGAACATTTCTGTAAGTGCATCTTGGCCATTCAAAATTCTTCTGTTGTGACTTCACTGTTTAGCTCTGTACCTCGTTTTTAAGTTAGGTTGTTTGGTTTTCTAGAAGTTATTTATCTTCTTGCGTTCTTTATGTATTTTGGATATGAGCCCTCTATCCAGTGTAGAATTAGTGAAGATTTGTTTTTCCAATCTGTAGGTTGCTGATTTGTCCTACTGATTGACAGTGGCAGGTGCCTTACAGAAGCTTTTCAGTTTTATGAGGTTCCATTTATCATTTTTTGATCTTAGAGCCTACACTAAGTCCAAGTGGTCATGGGCTTTAAGACCCTTGTCCTAGCTTCCTAGAAGCTAGTCTTCTCCTAGCTGCCTTCTGAACAAGAGGTCGAACTCTCAGCTCCTCCAGCCACCGTCAGCCTGGACGCTGCCATGCTCCCACCTTGATGATAGTGGACGGAGCCTCTGAGCCTGTAAGGCAGCTCCAATTAAATGTTGTCCTTTGTATGAGTTTCCCTGATCATGCATGGTGTTTGTTGACAGCTGTAAAACCCCAAGAAAGTAGTTATTCCAGAAACATAAAATTTCATGTCAATTTTTGCTGTCAAACTTGTTACATAACTAGCTTGATGAATATCTTTACAAAGATATATCAGCAAATATACAAATTATTAAAACTTGAAAGTATATTGAAATTTTAGAAAAATGTATCTAATTCAACACAAAGAAATATTTCTAATACTTTTTAAAACAAATCCATCTTCTTCTACTCTACTCACATGCTCCAAGTATGAGCAAATTTCAAATTCTTTTTTTGTTTTGGCTATTTATCTTTATTAGATATTTTCTTTATTTACATATAAATTTCTCCTTTCCCAGCTTTCCCTCCAAAAAACAAACAAACAAACAAACAAAACAACAAGAACAAACCCCTGTTGCCTCCCCACTCCCCATGCCTGCCACCCTACCCTCTCCCTCTTATTGGCCCTGGCATTCCCCTAAACTGGGGCACAGAACCTTCACAAGGCTGAGGTCATCTCCTCCTATTGATGATCGAATTTGCAATCCTCTACTATACACATGCTGCCAGAACAATCAGTCCCACCATGTATAGTCCTTGGTTGGTGGTTGGGTCCCTGGGAGCTCTGAGGGTACTAGTTAGTTCATATTGTTGTTCGTCCTAAGGGGCTGCAAACCCTTTAGCTCCATAGATATTTTCTCTAACTCCTTCATTGGTGACCGTGTACTCAGTTCAATGGATGGCTATGAGCCTCTACATCTGTAGAGTGGAAGACTAAATTTCAAATTCTTATCATTGAAATCCATACTCATATAGCTCTGTATCTATATGTTATACAAATATAGATGCCAATATCTAAATAGGGTATTATTATTATTAAATGTAGTCATACAGCATTATGTTTCATTATTTGTTTTGTCCTAATCATTAAGGGAAAGATTTGTATAATAGATGCATATCCTGGTGGTCCAGAAAGCAGGTAAAAAGAGATGCTAGTGTTCTGTTTAATTTCTCCGTTATCTCCTTATTATTCTACCAGGGCTCCCACCTCGTAAGATGGCTGTTTCTACAGGGATTGTGAGTCTTCCATCTTCAGTTAATTCTCTCCGAAAGAATTGCTTTACAGACACACATCCACTGGCATACCTCACTAATCTCTTATGCGACTATAAATCTGGTCACATTAACAAGATTAACCAGGAAAACTCAGTCTTCCATTTAATTTGCAAGGATTTGACAGGTACATGTAATGTTCAAATTTATAGTGTTCTTCAGCTTCATATACAAACTATCACACATAGGGTCAAACTAAGGGATTTAGATTGTATTGTATGACACTTTTCCTGTGTACAGGGTGTTGCCCTGATAGGCATGACAACTAGAGAGAAAAAGTACAGCAGTAGGCAGGGTTAAATAATAGCCATGGAACAATTGTCATTCTCTGCAAGAGCAGATAACCTTCCTGGGATTCTAACTGTTATATCCTCTCCCAGCTGCAAGTGATCTTGGAAGATACTAGAGTATATAAAAAGTAAAAGATTTAAAACAAAGTAAAATTAGAACTCCATGGTACAACTTCTACAAGGTTACATGTGGACAAGAATTGTTGGTGATACATGTGTTTGGGGAATCTCATCCACCCCCATATGCTTCTTTTCACCTGGGCCCTGTGCTAAATAAAGCCCTGTGAACCCCTTGGCCTGATCAAGTTGATGAAGTTGTACTTTGGTCTTGTCACTTGTATCCATACAGCGTGATTATATGTCTAGTCATCATTCTCCAGGAAAAATTAATGTAATCTGAAGAGTACTGTAAGTTCATTGACTCTTCTTACAAAGTAGAGATCTCTACATATGGTAGGTTTCCTTTTGAGAGTTTTAATAAATTTTTTCGTTATTGTTTTACATGTTTTTAAAAAGACTCTTAAATTTGTCCATTTTTTTTGTTGGAAATGAAAAGATAAGTCATTAAAATTCCATTTTAAGCATGAGGCATCATGGGAATTTGGAGTACGAAGGAGGACTATAATGAATTCTGAGACAGATATGGGAAGAACTATCTACAGGAAGAATGATCTACGTGGGAAGACTTATCTCAAAACCAATTCATTTAAGAGCCTTTGATCAACTCTCGCACTTGATTCTCTTTACTACTAAATATTTAATTTTCTTAACTCTTTGGCATAAATAATCATTTCCTACTTTAATTATTTTATTTTTTTCTTTCTAATACTTATATTTTTACATGTTACTGCTTTTAATACAATAAGAACTTAAATAAAATTTGAATAAAATGTATAGTAGTGAAAAATAATCTTATATTAATCCTGAATTTGCCTCTAACCACTTCTTTAAAGATATTTCTGGTCTTTATAATGGAAACTTTCCTTATGGATAATAGATGATTATTAATTTTGCCAAAGGATAGGATTATTTATGCTTCCTTTCAAATTACTAACTGGAATTGAATATATCAAATGCATAGGGTGAGCTTTAGTTTTTATTTGTAGTAATATATAAATGATATGTATTACCTAAAAACATGTTTGTCCTCATAAAACAGACTTGTGTTTCTGGTAAAAAATATAAATATACTTTGATTATCTTACACTTTTTAATACTTGCTGAGGAAAGTTTGTAAACAGTAATGCTGTTATCATTTTGGTTAGTAGGGTATTCTTCCCTCATATATTGATTAAGAAAAAATTTTCACTCTTTCTTACTACAAAATACAACCTGCATTACAAATAATATCCTTGTGAGCTTTGTTAGATTTACTTTTCAAATATTTGAATTTCTTGTGTTCTATGTATGTGTTTGTGTTAGTGGTATGTACATGAATTTTTTTTTTTAGCTATTAGTAGAGTTAATTTGTAAGAGTTGCTGTGGTCATGGTGTCTCTTCACAGCAATAGACTGTAAGACATTTGGGGTTCTATCTGTTATTCTGATTGCTGTATCTTCATCTGTGTGTAGCTCATTTAGTTATCACATTTATACCCAGATGGCTTGGTTTGTTGTACTCATTATGTATCTTAATTTTTCTTCTGCTTCCTGTCTCTGTTTTTTTTTTGTCATGTGAATAGTGTCTATATTTCCATTTTTCAACACATTACTTTCACTATGCTTTCAATTTTTAACTTTTAGAAGCAATGTTCATTTTTTTTTTGAAATAACTACTCAATCTTTCCTGCCATTTTGTTTTTTCTATGCATATCTATTTGTATATAATTTGTATTCTACCATTAATTCTTTCAAGATTAGAAGTCATACTTTATAATTCTAATTTGCATTTAATTTATTATTATTATTTTTGCTTTTGCTTCCATTTAAATTTTGTAATGATACCTTAAACTAAAATTCTTAAAATTCTGAGTTCAGATTTTGCTTAACTTCTTCTCTGATATACCCAGACCTCCACTGGATATCTTTTTCCAGTAGAGAATTAAAAGATTTTGTCAGTTGCTTGGGTTGCTACCATCACTGATTTGATTTCTCTTTTTTTACTGGAGATCAGGAATATAGAGTTTGTTAACTGATCTCTCTGAATTTGCATTACACTTACATTTTACAAAGATTCTCTTTTGAGCGCCCCTAGGAAATCTACCCCCTTTATTTTGCTGACAATCTAGCTATGTTCTTCAGTTCCAATTTGCTGTTCCAATATGCTTCTATTGTTTAACTCTTAGAGATTTCTCTATTTTCATTTTAACTAGAAACATGTCATATAATAAGATAACAAGAGAATCTAATTATATTTTGGTAAGAGATTGCTTTTAAAGTATGAGAGATTCAGCCTCTTAACTAGAAGTCCTGCAGTGCTTTAAATCTGATATCTTGACCAATTCCATGATTTCTTTACACTAGATATAGCTTGACTAATGATGAGAGAGACATTAAAGACTATTGCTAAGTTGTTTCTCTTCCTCCTTCTCCTCTTTGTCCCATGTAAGCCAGGCTGGCCTAGAGGGTCTTACTATGTAGCAAAGAATGAGTTTGAAGTTCTGATTCTCCTGCCTCAACATCTTCAAGTGCTAGGATTACAGTCAGGCAACATTATGGCCATTTATAAATTAATTTAACATTAACTAATATAATGTGAATTAATATTTATTAATTTTATATTTTATTAATTTAATATTTTGTTAATATGTGTGCATATGTGTGAATATCTCTGTGTGTAGGTGCTGGTTTGTGTGTGTGTGTGTGTGTGTGTGTGTGTGCTTTGAATATGGATTTGCAGGAAACATGCTCTACTATGTTCATAGCAGCCTTATTTATAATAGCCAGAAGCTGGAAAGAATCCATATGTCCTTTAACAGAGGAATGGATACAGAAAATGTGGTACATTTACACAATGGAATACTACTTAGCTATTAAAAACATGACTTCATGAAATTCTTGGGCAAATGGATGGAATAGAAAATATATCATCCTTAGTGAGGTAATCCAGTCACAAAAGAACACACATGGTATGCACTCACTGATAAGTGGATATTAACCCCAAAGCTCAGAATACCCAAGATACAATTCACAGACCATATGAAGCTCAAGAAGAAGGAAGATCAAATGTGGATGCTTCAGTTCTTCTTAAAAGAGGGAACAAAATAGTCATGGGAGGTAGAGGATGGGAGGGACTTGGGAGGAAGAGAGGAGGGGTGAAAGGGGAGCAAGATCAGGTATGGAAGGAGACTGGGATGACAATATACAGAGGGTCAGGAGTTTGAACAAAGATATGTAGCAATGGAGGACAGGGAACTGAGGGGTTGCTAGGAAAGCAAGAGGTTCCCAGGACCCAGCAGGGATGAGATTAGCTGAAATGTCCAACAAAGGGGAGGGAAAACCTGTAGAAACCATATCTAGAGGTTAGGCAAGGCCCCTGTTTGGGGGATGGGGCACCCACCCTTCTTAAAATTTTTAACCCAGAATTGCTCCTGTCTAGAGGAAATACAGGGACAAAGTGTGGAGCAGAGACTGAAGGAAAGGCCATCCAGATACTGCCCCACCTGGAGATCCATCAAATATACAGTCACCAAACCCAGACATTATTGCTGATGCCAACAAGTGCTTGCTGACAGGAGCCTGATATAGCTGTCTCCTGAGAGGCTCTGCCAGAAAATACAAATGCCAGACAAATACAGATGCAGAAGCTAATCTCATCCCTGCTGGGGTACAGATGCAGTAGCTCTCAGCCAACCATTGGACTGAGCACAGGGACCCCAGTGGAGGAGTTAGAGAAAGGACTGAAGGAGCTGAACGATTTTGCCACCCCATAGAAAGAACAATATCAACTAACCATACCCACCCCCACCCCACCCCCCGCCAGAGCTCCCAGGATCTAAACCACCAACCAAAGAATACACATGGAGGGACCCATGGCTCCAGCTGCATTTGTCGCAGAGGACAGCCTTGTCTGGCATCAATGGGAGGAGACGCCTTTGGTCCTGTGAAGGCTTGATGCCCCAGTGGAGGGGAATGCCAGGGAGGTGAGGTGGGAGTGGGTGAGGGAACACCCTTATAGAAGCAGGGGGTGGGGGATGGGATGGGGCTTTCTGGAGGGGAAACTGGAAAAGGGGATAACATTTGAAATGTAAATAAGTAAATATCCAATTAAAAAAAAAAGAATATGGATTTGCAAATATCATGGTACACATAAGGAAAAATGGACAACTTTGTGAAGAATGGACAATCTTTATGTGAAAACAGGTGATTGAACTCAGGTTTCCAGGCTTAAATAGAAAGTGACTTAACCATCTGAGCCATGTTGCCAGCCCTGAGTCAATTTTTTACTTTCAAAGTTTAAATCTGAAACACTCTGTGAAAGGTGGGGCATTGCTATTTTGTTTTACACGTAAGCTAGAAATATGTTTCTCATAATTTTTTTTTTTTTGGTTTTTCTAGACAGGGTTTCTCTGTGTATCCTTGGCTGTCTTGGCACTCACTCTGTAGACCAGGCTGGCCTTGAACTCAGAAATCTGCCTGTCTCTGCCTCCCAAGTGCTAGGATTAAAGGCGTGTGCCACACCACCCGGCTTCATAATTTTCTTTTCAAAAGTATACTTTATCCCAAGGGAAATTTACGTGCTATTTATAAGGCCTAAGTGAAGAAGCCACAGTTAGCACTCAGTGTTGGTGTCTATCTAAGTCACTGTTACAGTTGCTGAATTTTGTGATGAGCTGCTGGCTCATGTCCCCACAGGATGAGAGTATTCTTACACCCTCTGGTGAATTGTCCTTTTTTCCCTTTCAGAGATCTAGGTAAGACGTATGTGCACCTCTGTATTTAAAGGCAAGGTCTTCTATTAATTGACACTGATGATGATTTCCTAACAGACCTGGATTCTAAGTTATCCTTGTGGGTTCCATTGCCATGTGCGATTCAGTTTATTCAAACTGACTTCCCTTTGCATTCAGTACTTTGCCAGCTTCCTTCAATCTGCTTTATTTACTTAGTCACTTTCAGATCAGAGCCAGAAGAGAGCACATTTTGTTTAGTAGAAGTTTTTATTGTCCTCAGTTGGTGGCTTCAGTCACTTTTTATTTGATTCCTCATTATCTCCTTTAGGACTCTTCCTCCCAGGCCTTCTCAATATTCAGGATAATAGTAAACTCGTTATTCCATATTATCCTTAGTATTTCTGCTTATCTGAGCAGACTATAAATTACACCAGAATGATCCTTAATGTCAGGAAAATTAAAGACAATAATTTAGCTTTGTGTATGCTGTTTTCATTTCTTCTGTTGCTGTGATAACTGATCGAAACCAATCAGGTGAGGAAAGAGTTTATTGAGTTTGGAATTTCAGATTGCAGCTCATCACTGATGGAATGCAAGGCAGGAATTCGAGGCAGGAACCTGCAAGCAGGCTTGCTTGCTGTCTCACAGTTTTACATCTGACCTAAGAAGCTGCTTTAGAGTCCGAGAAGCACGGTAGGAATGATGGAGTGTGCTGCTTGATGGCTTGCAGGCAGGCTTGTGCTCAGTTAGCTTGCTTATACATTCTATGATCAACTGACTATGGATGGTACCGCCCACAGAGGGCTAGACCCTCTGACATCAATTAACCAGACAATTGGCCACAGACAGGTTCACAGTTTAAAGTAATCTAGATAATTTCTCCCTGGATCTTCTCTTCTTGGATAATTTTAAGCTGTGGTAAATTGATATTTAAGACAGATGCAGATACTCACAACCAAACCATTGGACTGAGCCTGGGGACACCAATGGAATACAGTTAGGGGAAGAGCTTGAAGGAGTTTAAGGAGATTGCAACCCCATAGGAAAAAAAAAAAAACAGTATCAATTAACTGGACTCCTCAGATCTCCCAGGAACTAAACCATCAACCAAAGAGTACACATGGGCCAGTCCGTGGCTCCAGCTACATATGTAGCAGAGGATTGCCTCACCTAGCATCAGTGGGAGGGGAGGTGCTTGGTCCTGTGAAGACTTGATGCCCTAGAGAAGGTGGGTGCTAGAAGGGTGAGTTGGAAGTGGGTGGGTGAATGGTGAGCATCCTCTTACAGGCAAAGGAGAGGAGGGTCAGGTGGGGGGGGTTTCTGGAGGGAAGACAGGGAAGAGATAACATTTGAAACCTAAACAAATAAAATGACTAATAAAGAAAAGAATAATAATCACAGTAGTTAGTTCTGCTGCTACTTTCCCTTTCATCTTGAGCAATTTATCTAATCTTTCAATTGCCTGAAGTTTCTAACAGTCTCAGAAGTAAAATGAGGATTATAATAATCTTAATGAGAACGTGATCTTAGCTGAACTTATCAAAGAAATCCAACTCTCTATCTTTTCTCTTTGTAGTAGTCTGAAAAAAGTCATGGCAATGTTTCCTTGTCTTCTAGATCACATTCACACACTCACAGACCACACACAAACACACACACACACACACACACACACACACACTCACACACACACACAGGGGGCAGATGTGTTGACAAAAAGAAAATAGATCAATGTAAACTAATATCAGCTTTCTATAGTTATTTATAAAATCAGAATTATATAATTCTTATATGACTTTTATACTTGTACAAATATTCAATCACAATGAAGAAATGAAAAATAGATTATAATAGATTCAAAGAAGAAGCACATTAATACTTCAGGAACATTAAAATGAATGCATAAATGGAAACTAAATTGATTTCATTCACAATGAAGCGAAGACAGTTGAGTGGCTACTTGGCAAGGTAGTTTGTACATCTAATGGAAAAACTTTTTAGTTTTTCTATAAGTCATATATAATTTACTTATACAATAGCTTCCAGAAAATCAAGTTGTATATAAAGCTGAAGGGTGTGCTAGGCACAATGTATGATTTTTCATGGTTACAATATTTTTTCCTCAATCTTTCAGTCATCTTTTCTTAGATGATCAATAATTTCAGTTAGTATGACTATATGTGCAAAGATGAACATTGCATTGTTCTCATTTTCCCAGTGTGCTCTCTCTTTTCAAGCAAATGGGATGCTCCCATCAGTATCTGAATGTTGTATTTTTGTGTTCCACTCAGTGTGCAGCATGTACAGTCTGATTTTATCTTCCTTCCTCATGCTCCTAGTCACTATGGATGTTCCTTGTCCAAGAAGACTTTGTGGTGGACAAACGCAATGGGCTGGAGAAGTGAAGAGAATCGCTTGCTGGACAAGTGACGCACTTCAGGAGCTCACTCATGATTGCTCTGTGCTGTGTAACCTCAGGCTTTTGAGGTTGTGTTTTCTAACTGTGGTAGCCCTGTTCCTGTTATCTTCTGCTTCAGGATTGCTCTTGCTTGTGATTATTTGAAAACTCCTTTTATAGATGAATACATTTTAATTTAGTTTTTTTTGGAAAAGGGTTTGGTTTAGGCAATTATAGTCCATTTTTGAATTTTTATTTAAGTCAGTATTAAGTAAAAGGCACATTTTACTAATTTGTTTTTCAAATTTATGGCAGGACTCAGGTAAGGAATGACTGGCATTCACACAGGAATTTTGCCTCCCCATCAGCATTCATCTATCAGTCTTCTGCATGAGTGCATCGCCTTGCTTTTAGCTGGTTCTGTTTCCCTGCTTGTCATCTTGACTACTCAATATATACTCGTTTTCCTTCTCTTCTTTCTGCAGTGGCAACTGTATGTTTTGAACAGAGCTCATGATTTTCATGATTTTTTTTCATATTCCTCAATTACTACTTGCTTTAATACTTGAAGTCCTAGCTTCTTCTTATGCAAAATGAAAGAGCTTAAATTAAATAATCTCTGCAAAGCACTTAATATGCTGATCATAAAACACTTGTTATATTCCACACTGACCCTGTAGCTTCACTCTTGGGTTCTTTGAGATCACTGAATATAAAATTAGAGAGTTAGTACTACTGGGCAAGGTAATTATGATGAGAATTCTAGCTAATATTTATTAGGAATTCATTACAAGATTTTCTCTTTATCCATGGGGTGTACACTTTATAAACCTCAGTGGATTCTCAAAATAGGAGATGATAGTGAGTCTCTCTCTCTCTCTCTCTCTCTCTCTCTCTCTCTCTCTCTCTCACACACACACACACACACACCTTATGCATATACCTATGATGAACTTTAAGTTATAAAGTAATCATAAAAAATTAATACTTAGCAATAAAGCAGAACAAGTGTTAATAAAAGTTATATGAACACATTCTTTCTCACAATACCTTGCTAAATTTCTCAGCAATTTTATCCTACAGTGTTTTCTTTCCTTCTCAAGTTGGGGGTCTTTACCTTTTACTTTAAGAAAGCATCTTATAGATTCTATTTGGCATACTCAAGTGGCTCGTTTCACTACTCTACCAGACTGGGCTATAATTAAGTAAAATAAATGTTATTTGAACACAGCCTTATGATACTGTGCCAGCAGATTTGATAATCGAGGTGAAGTGACATATGGGTTGGTGGTGTGTACAGTGTGACCTCCATGGACAAAAAGATGCTTTTGCCCCAATAGGAGCAGAAAGTAAGGTTAGGGCTCAAAAGTTGAATTGGCAGTATATGGAATTTGGGATTTAATACTTTTTAACCATTGATGACTGCAGGTACCTGAACTTGAAGGTGAAGTCACTAGTGAAGGAGACTGCAGTGCCTAAAATCTATCACATCTGTTACTCAATTCTTTAAATGAGGTCTTTAGTGGTGGAGCACATTACCATAATCATTGTCAGCATTTCTGTTTCCCTGTTTTGCTCATCTTATGTCAACTGAATATCTGTTCCTCATTTTATTCAACAGTGGGCATGACACTCTCGACCACATAGATGAAGGTTCATTTCTCATATTCTGATATAGAAGAGACACAGAATAAATAAACAAATAAACGAATAACCTTGGGAGAAAAAATATGATTTCTTTATAAAATATTTTAACTGACAGAGGATGATTCTTGGGGGGATGTTATAAGTTTGGTCAAGAGGGAAAGATTCTCTGAGAAATGGCCTTTAAAGTAAGACAGAAGCAACAGATCAAACATAAGATTTGTGAAAAGAATGAAGTTCACTAATATGAAAGTAGAAATCCATCAGACAGAGAAACACCACTCTAGACCCATTCTGGGAGGTAGTGATCTCAAATGACAATGGTGGATGATGATACTGGAAAAGCCAGGGCCAAACTGCATATAGCCTTGAAGAGCTCCGTTAGGAAAATGAGTGTTTCTCTGTGCAAAAGTGAAAAGCTGCTGATCAATAGCCTTTAGCAAGGTAAACATATAATTCTTGAATATTTCAAGATACATATGAAAGCATGAGTGGACAGGCTGTATTACGAGGGAATACAGATACAAACAGAATGGTTAGCAGGGAACCTAAGTTTCTGTCTTAATGAATTAGTAAACTCTGGAACTCAATGGAAGAACAGTACTTCTCCATCATCGCAGATACTCACACCTTGTAAAAATACTATAGTAAACAGCAAATGGGAGGTAAAGTTTGCAGGTACAATTTAAGTTTCTAATAATCCAATTGGAAGATTAGGAAACTGTTTTGGATTATCTAAGATCCTTAAACCATCCTTAAGTTACAAGAGAGGAAGGAAGTCAGAATCAGAGAAGAGACTCACGTATGAGAAAGATTCGGTTGCAGGCTCAGGGATGAGGAAGCAAGGGGTTGTCTAGAAGCTGGGAAAGTCAAGTAAATGGATTCTTACACAGCATCCCCAAGGTGAAATGCAGATGTTCACATTACAGTCTCAGTCAGTTAGAATCACATTCTGAATGTAACCTCAGACTAGAAGACAATATGTTTGTGTTGTCATGGTGTATGCTGTCATGGTGACTTCTAGTAGTAACAGGGTGTTAATAGATGGCTTGAGAATATGAGCAGGTACATAAGGAAGATGGAGCATTTGGTGTGAGGTTTTATAACACATGTTGGTGGGTCACATAGCAAGGGCTTATAAAAAATGAGTGAATCAAAGTTCACCTTAGGGTGCTGAGTGGCCTCAAGAAAGACTGTGGGAAAATATTAGCATTGAAGGTAGACGGAAGTTATGGGCTCTGTTTCTAGAAAGTTGTATGCAAATTCCTTGATGCCATTCAACAAATAGAATCTACTAACAGCAAAAGTTTGAGGAAACCAAAGTTCTGGTAAATTTACTTGGCTTAAACTATGTTACACATAAGGGATCGGCAGAATTTTCAGTATAATAAATATTCTCAGCTGCGAGAACTATGTTGTCTGTGCCACAGTGCCTTCCTACGACTTCTGAAGTATGTCAGCAGATGTAGGAAATATAAAAACAAACAGGCAGGTTATGTTCTAATGAAGACACATTAAAGATCTCAAATTGCAAACTCTATTTGCCCAGTGATGTTCAAGAGGCCCTCCCTGCATTTATTTGAAAATTTGTTTCCTTTTGAAAAAATTTTTTTATTCCTCTTTTTAAAACATGGTATCACTGTACAGCTCTCGCTGGCCTGACTACTCAATATGTGAACTGTGCTGGTCTTGATCTCACAGAGATTTGCTTGCCTCAGTCCCTAGAGTGTTGGGATGAGAAGTATTTGTCACCACAACTGACTTAAAAACTTCATTTTTTTATTAAAAATATATTACTTCTTAGAAATGGCATTAATTTTATCATGGGAGGATGTCAAACTTGATTATGATATTAATGGCACAGTAAGTCAGTGTTTTGGTGATGTTATTCATTGGTCACAGGACTAAGATTCATTACACATTTCAAACACTGAAGCTTGTCATGTTCTCTGTATTTCTGGGAGCTTATTAAATATCCTTACCCGGTACTACCCTTAAGATTCCAAATTCACTAAAATGGCAACAGTAGCTAGATCTTGGGGGATGTAAATCTAAGTCAGTTATCTTTTATTAATTAATTATATTCTTCACTGCTAGTTAGTTCGAGAATTGGGACTTTAATCCAAATCCTCTATCCCCAATCACTCTATGGCCTGCTTCAGTTGGGACAGCATAATATATGAGACTAATTATCACTGAGAATTAGGTGTTTGTGAGAATGCAAAACAAAGTAGAGGAATTCAAACATCTTAATAAGTGTGAGATTTCATTTTCAAAATCACCAGTCTCGAGCTCCTCTTATCTGCACCTGAACAAGGGCTTTTGAAAACTGGACCTAACCGTACCATAAGTACCTCTACCCTGTGTCAAGATGAAAATGCATTTGTTTCAATTCTGTGTAAAACACATGCAGGCGTAAGTGAAATGTGGGGGTATATGCTTGTCATTCCAGCACCAGAAACTTGGAGGCATGATCAGGAGTTTAACATCAGCCTGGGCTACATAACAAGATCCTGTTTCAAAATGCAGATACACACATATGCTGCCATGTATACACACATACATACACACACACACACTCCTACACTCCCACACACATGGTAGAGGGGAGACAGAGGGAGAGAGGGGCAAGAGTGATGGGAGAGAAACCCATGCAAACTGTCTTTCTGTCTTCCTCTGTGTGTCTGTTTCTCTCTCACTACCACCTCCACACCTCCACGTCAATAGCAATGAAACTCTAACTGCATGTCTGATAGGTATATTAAAACAGTAGGCACTGGTTGCCTGTTGTTAGTATGTGAAAGGGAGCACGATTCCATCCATGTTGCCATATATTACCTCACATTTCAAGTATAGTTTGCCATTTCTATCTCTCTGCATTGAAACACTTTTCTACGTACCCCATTTGTCCAAAATGAAGGCATTTATATATTTAACTCTTCTAAATATTTTCCTAAGAAGTCAGTGTGTACCCCAAGGACACTTTACTCCTATTTATTCTTTAAAGTGAGGTTTATACTTAAAAGATATATTTTAAGGACAATATTAACCTACCTCTGACCAAATAATCTGTTTACAGTTAAATCAGTGGATGATTTCTCTGCTCACTTCTTAGCGAATGATTGCATGGATAATCCACGAAGTGTGTTGTATTTTCACTGTGTGTGTGTGTGTGTGTGTGTGTGTGTGTGTGTGTGTGTTTGTGTGAGGTTGGTGAGTTCTAATCCCAAGGAGACTTGTAGCAAGAAAAGCTGCTGACTTTTCTGGTGAGTCGGTGGAAATGACAGACGAAATCAGCTTTAAGGCTTCTGTCTATGCTCTTCAGCACAAAATATGCTTTCCTGTGTAATTTGATTTAGGAGACAATACTTGAAGTAAAGGCTGCAGCATCTTGTCAATAGAATTGCTAAAATAAATGAGAGTTGTTTGCATTCCATATTTTTCTATTTTAAAAATATTTTTAAAATATTTATTGCTTTATTTAGTTAATATCATATTTTATATGTGTGGGCGTTTTGCTTGCACATATGTCTATGCACTGTGTATGCTTGGAGCCCTTAGAAGCCTGAAGAAGATGTTGAATCCCCTGGGATTGGAGCTACAGATGAATGTTAAGTTGCCCATGTGAGTGCTGGGAATCAAACCGAATCCTTTGGATACATAGCCAGTCTACTTAACCCTCTCTCCATCCTCATGATTTATTTTATTTTAAGTTACGTGTTTTTGTATTTGTGTGGGGTATGTGTATATGTATGTGGGTGGCTTTGGAGGTAACAGGTGTCATACTCTTTGGTGCTGGAGTTGCAGCCAGTTGTGAGGCATGCAACATGGATGCTGGTAATTGAATTCTGGTTCTGTGAAAGACAGTCCACAAGCCCAACCTCTTAGACATATCTCTAACCCTAGTTGAAAACACTTAAATTATTCATTTTATTGAACCCAAATTTACACACACACACACACACACACACACACACACACACACTCTTAGTTATGGTTTCCATTGCTGTGAAAAGACACTATGACCAAGGCAACTTTTTTTTTTAAGATTTATTTATTATTATACATAAATACACTGTAGCTGTCTTCAGACCATTAGAAGAGGGCATCGGATCTCATTGCAGGTGGTTGTGAGCCACCATGTAGTTGCTGGGATTCGAACACAAGACCTTTGGAAGAGCCTGCTGAGCCATCTTGTCAGCCTGACCAAGACAACACTTATAACGTACAACATTTAGTTGGGGGTAGCTTACAGGTTTAGATGTTCAGGCCATTATTCTCATGGCAGGAAGCATGGCAGTGTTCAGACATACATGGCACTGGAGAAGCTGAGAGCTCTATATCTTGATCCAAAGGCAGACAGAAGACTCGCTCCCATGTGGCCATGAGAAGGCTTTCAAAGCCCAGTCCCTCAGTGATACACTTCCTCCAACAAGCCCAGACCTTCTAATAGTACCATTCCCTACGGTTCAAGTATTTTTAAACCACTATGTTCTAATCCCTGGCCCCCATAGGTTTGTTCAAACATATGAGTCTATGGGGGCCATACTTAAACATAGCACAATGCAAAATACATTTAGTCCAACTCCAGAAGTCGCCTTAGTCTATAGCAGCTTCAACAATGTTAAAAGTCCAAAGTTCAAAGTCTTTTTCTGAGATTCATCATTCAATTACTTAACTGTAACCCCCTATAAAGTCAAAATAAAACAGCAGTTTATATACCTTAAACATCACAGGATATACACTATCCTTCCAAAACATAAAAGTGAGGAAACAGTGGACCAAATAAGGCCAAAAACCAGCTGGACAAGCTCCAAACTCTGCATCTCCGTGTCTGATGTGCTCTTCAGATCTCCAACTTCTTTCATCTTTCTGGACTGCAACACACTCCTTTCTCTCCTTTCTTGTGGGCTGGTTGCACTTCCTGTTAGCAGTTTTTCTTGGCAGGTATCCCATGGCCCTGGTGTCTCTAACATCTTGGCGTCTCTTAGGCAACTTTAATGTTACAGATTCTTGTCCCAGTGTTCGGGATCCACACACGATCTTCTGGGCTTCCCAAAAATGTTTGGGTCACTTTTCCAACTCTGCCCTCTGTAACACTCTAGGCTCTGGTTAACTCCACCCCACTGCTGCAGCTTCTGTTCTTGGTAGTCATCCCATGGTACTGGCATCTCTAATTCGCTGGAGTCTTCTGTTGCAAGTAGGCTTCACTAACAAACTCACATAGGCTCTCTTCGTGGTGTCAAGCCTCAATTGCCTTTTCAGTTCTGGGTTGTCAACTGCAATGGAGGCTGTACTTTCACCAATGGCCCTCCCTCCCTCTTACAGTGCCAAGGCTCATGTGATCTCCATGACCCTTTTATGCATTCAAAACCAACACTACCCGGGCAACCCTTATACATTACCAAGTCTAGCTGTAACACAAAGTACAACCTTGGTTATCTCTGGAACACAGCTTCTTTGTGCTCTCAGAAAACACCTCCCAGAGAATTTCATCTCAGTGATTCTGGTGTCTTCTTAATCACCGCTAATTTCTTAGCTCCAGCTAATCAGTGTCAATTGTCCCAGTAGTCCCTTCTATTCCGGACTCTAAAACCAGAGCCATATGGCCAAAGCTGCTGAGTTCTGCTGCTTGCTGGGGCTGGAACATCCCCCCCCCTGTTCTATTATCACCAGCTTTCTGTTTTCTAACTCCTTCATTGCCTAAGTTTGGCCATCCTAGAACTTGCCTTGTAGGTTGACCTTGAACTCAAAGGTCTGCATGGCTCTTTCTCCTGAATGGTAGAATCAAAGGCAGGCACCATTATGCCTGGACTTTTAAGCTTTTCTCTGCTCAGAATTCCTCTGTAGCAGGCTGGCCTTAAAATCAGACATCTGCTTGCCTCTGTCTCCTGGGATTAAAGGTGTGTACCATCCTGCCTGGACCTACGATTTTCATGGTCACTGTTCCTGGAGATCTGGAGCCAGTGTCTTCCAGCCTTAAAATCTGGATCACAGATGTGCTCTCCATTTCTGGACTGTAGTTCATTTCAGATTAAAAGTCCAAATGAAAACAATAACCAAGCCCCTGGTTCAACTGCAGAAGCATAAACAATAAGCTTAGCATGCTTTGAGGTCACCTCTCCCTGAATCTGTTTATCTCTTTGAACATAGGACTCAGCTTCATTTTACTTCCTGGTGCCCTTTTGATACTTGAAATATACATTTTGTATTTTTTTCTTTCTAAAATACATTTTGTAGTTTTATACTTCAAGAAACTGCTCTTCATGAGATTAAACCAAAGAACAAAGTCTATGCTGGGTGTTTCTGATATTTCCTTTGTCAATGCAGTTACTCTGAGTCTCTTCCCACTAGTCTCAGGTAGTGTCTTCAGGCAATGGCAGAAAGCAGCAGCATTCTTCACCAAAATATCACAAAAGCAGTCTCTTGGCCACATACTAAAATTCTTCTCCTATGAAACTCCAGAGCCAGGCTTCCATAGTTCAAATCACTCTCTCTGCCCCAAAGTCTTCCGTGTTCCTATTAGGATGGCCCATTAAGCTTCACTTAAAGCATTCTACTGCTTTCCAAATTCAAAATCCCCAAAGGCACATTCTTCCAAACAAAAGCATAGTCAGGCCTATACCAGCAAAAAAAACTGCAGTCCTTGGTACCAACTTCTGTCTTAGTTAAGGTTTCCATTGCCGCGAAGAGACATCAGTCAGGAGAAGACTGGCTCCCACGTGGCTAAGAGGAGGATATCAAAGCCTACTCCCACAGTGACACTCTTCATTGAAAAAGGCCACATCTCCTTACAGTACCACTCCCTGTGGGTCAAGCATACTGAAACTATATATATATATATATATATATATATATATATATATATATATATATACATATATACACACACACACACACACACACACACACAAACCACTGCACTATATATATCGTGTGGATATATATATACATATATACATACATACATCACAAAACAGATTTTATAACAAGTCAATGCATCTAAAAGAGAACCAGGAAATTTGTGTTTGTGTTTATTTCCTTTGCTAAACTTCCTTTGCTAAAATACCTGAGCTGTAACCTCTGAAAGTTTTTGAGAACGCTATTATATTAAAGGAAAGGGTTTTTATATCATGAAATATGTTTTCCTCTAATTCTAGAGAGGCTTGAGGCCCCAGGGAAGAGAGATGCTGGGGTGTGTGTGGGGGGGATTGGTAGAGGGGAGCATCCTTTCGGAGGTAAGGATACAGGGAACTGTGGGGGGGTCGTGGACGAGGGCAACAGATGGAATGTAAATAAATCAATCAATCAATTAAATTTTAAAAAGGAAATGAAAAGAAAAAGAGCACACAGGCAAGTTAGGTTTGGTTCTACCAAAAATCTGGATCAGGGTTATTCCAAAAGTGACCAAGCAAGAAACAGAAGCCAGTTAGGAGAATTTCCTGGAAACAGATAGCTACTATGGAAAGAGTGAAAACGCTGGCTAAGCAGAGAAGGCCGAAGCATTGTTCTTGCTCACAGTAATGGCTCAGCAGCTTCCCAGCTCTCTCAAACTCTCTGTAATCACACATTTTCCTTTGCTACTCTCTATCACCCTGATGGCCAATTTATCCGCAGCGGCATATTTACAGGCCTGTTTACAGAATTGAAATTCTTCACCAGCACTGATGCTACATTGCCTCAGAGCACTATAGCATTAATTGAACCAGCATGAAAGAACTGATGAATGGCCCTGCTCACAAGGAAAATGGTGCAGGGCAGAATTTCAATGGAAGGTTTTAGCCAACATTCAGTGGCTGGGATACAAAATTGCCGGCGGTTGCAGTGTTATCTTTTCTTTCCAAGCTTACAAGTGTCTGATTATTATTTTCTCTATCACATCCCTTTAGCTTTTTTCTCCCCATTTTATTTATTGTCAGCCTATAGCTCAAGGCCATGTAGCAGGCAGGACAAATCAGACATAGATATAAACATCAGGCATATTACTTTACTATGCCTCATTAAAATATTCCAAAGGAAGGGTGTGTTCAGATCACTGCTGCTCATGTTATGAGACAGAATGTTGGAAATGAACTGTAGCCAAGTTAGCTATTTATATGGCATCTTCCTGAAATATACAAGTATGCCCATTGCTTTTAATTATTAGTAACATTCTTGTGTGCCCATTTCATCAATTTCTGTTTATTATAAGTTCCCTATGTCTGCCCACAGGTGGCTTGCTTCCTTCTTTCCTCCCTCCCCTCTTCTCTCTCTCTCTTTCTCTCTCTCTCTCTCTCTCTCTCTCTCTCTCTCTCTCTCTCTCTCT
>JADRCD010145472.1:0-14846 GCA_019843815.1 Montemys delectorum
TTGGAATATTGGGCCAGGTTATCTTATATTTTTATATTTTTACAACAAACTAACAAAAACTCTCAGAAATACGGAGTAAGAACATTGCATTTAAGAAAGCATCATGGAGAGTAAAGAACAGATTCAACTCTGTTGGAAAAAACTTGAATAAACCACTTTTGTTATGATCCATTACCTTATGGAGCCTAACGGCTTGGGTTTCTAGACCCTTTGTTCAGGAATGCTTGAAATAGCTTCACATTTCTTGGAAGATGGCAAGGCAGTAATTAGGAGGCAAGAGTGGAAGGATTATTACACCTTCAGGAATTCTTTACCACAGCCTGGGCTGCCAGAGCCCATTTTGTGAATTCATATGATGTTGGTTAAGATACTAGGAAAGCCACTGATTGTTAGAAGTGTGGTTATTAAGCAGAAAGGAAGCTAAGCCCAGAGAGCAGAAACCAAAAATATTCTAAATTTGGCTTTGGCTATCGGAACAGCTACATTACTCAATGCAATAAAATGTAAATATAATAGTTCCGTAGGTCTTAAAGCATTAGGCAGAAATGTCTGCTTGTGGGTGAGTGCTTTGCAGAGCTCGGGTCTATGGAACATCCCAATTACTTAGAGTATTTTTGGAGTTATGCCCCTGCCCACCACTTTGTCTAATGCTACAGGTAGATTCAAGGATGTCAGATCAACTGACTTCCTCTAAAACATGTTCTTACTTGTACATGGTTGGCCAATTTCCTTGAAGTTCATAATTCCTTTGGAGTGTAAGCATATTGAGGACAGCTAATAGAATGACGAGTTCTGGTCCTTGTGAAGCTAGTGTTGATGGCATCACTAGGAATCTCTTCACTGAAATTGACAGATGCCTCTGCAATGTTTTCCTCTTGGAATAAAAAAAGAGGATGGCATCATATCCTTGTACACAGACACCAAGGCAGACCATACAAGCCTGGAATCAAGAACTTCTTCAGTCTCCTCTCAAAGATATCCACACCCATTCATGCTTCCTATGACCTATGAAAAATACATACTTGTTACCTGTCTGATCCGTTAATGTGTCAGAGGATCCTTCCAAGACTACACTCTTATGTTATTTTTTAGTATTTACAATACTAAATACAAATTTTGCTTCTGATATTTTCATTTAGAAACAAGTACACACAAAATAAAGCGCTTGAATCTGTCTTTTTAAAAACAATCAGTGCTCCGTTGGTGGCCAGGGCACTATGGCAGAAGTCCTTTCAATCCCAAAAGCCAGCTGTTGTGGCAAGTGTCTGTGATCTCAGGACTGATGTAGGCTAGCTCTAGCCTAAGCAGCAAGTTCCAGGTAATGAGACAACTTGCCATAAAAACAAGCCAACAAAACAAGAAAGGAAACAAGATGGGTTGCACTCGATGAGATACACCTCAAGGTGGGCTTCTAGCCTCCATGTGTGCCCACACCCACACACACACCACAAATACACATACCACATACACACACACACACACACACACACACACACCACATACACACACACATACACACACACACACCAGCACCACCACACATACCACACCACACACACACACACACACACACACACACACAAACACACACATCACACACCATACCACACACATGCACAACACATACCACACACACACACACACACACACACACACCACATACACACACACACATACACACACACACACCAGCACCACCACACATACCACACCACACACACACACACACACACACACACAAACACACACATCACACACCATACCACACACATGCACAACACATACCACACACACACACAACACACAAGCATATACCACACCACACACACATCACACCCATGCACAACACATACCACACAGACACAACACACATACATACCACACCACACACACACACTTCACACAACACATACCACACACATATACCACGCCACACACGTACACCAACACACACCATACCACATACACATCACATAACACAGCACACCACACACATGAACAACACATACCACACACACACTCAACACACATACACACAACACACATATATCACACAACACACACACACACACACAAAGAAAGCTAGCTCAGGGCATGATGGATACACTGTAGAATTCTATCTACTGTTAAAGAACTGACATAAATCCTCCTCCAACTATTCCATGGTAAAAAAGGGAGGAAGATAGCTACCAAACTCACCTTATGAAAGCAGTGTTATCCTGATATTAAATAAGATAAGAATATAATAAACAACAGGTCAGAGGCCAATATATCCCTGATGAATGTCACTATTTACAATGAATGCATATCAATAAAAATTAAATTTCAGATAATGAGAAGAACTATAAAGATAAGTAAAGAAAATAAAAACTACCTGAGCAAAAGGGAATATGGTTGTACATATTAAGTTATTGTTCGCTCATGTATGTAAAACTCAATGTAAATGACATTATAATACAAATAACAGTTATTTTTATTCTATCTTCTAATACACAGACAGAGAGAAAGAGAGTTACATATATGTATGTTATATTTTGTAGGTCTGATGTCACGTTTCTCCTTATTGAATGGTGCCCAGTCACATGTATGTTATTTGCTTAGTTATTTTTGCTTTCAATGGACATTAGTCAGCCTCAAACAAATTGAACAGGTTGAACTGAACATCTTCACATATATCCGAGCAAAGTTCTTCCAGATTTATTCCCAGGAATATGATTGTTTGCTCTGAAAGCACAGCAAAACATTTTCACCAAATTATTTTGCAAAATGTAATTTTATGATACATTGTTTCCAGTGGAACATGCTGGTTACTATTCATCCCTGTTCATTACCTTTTCCCTATTTGATGGGTACAAGGGAAAATGTTCTATTTGCATTTTATGTATCTAATTAGGAGTTCCACTTTTTTTTATGTACATATTACACTGTGAGTTTTGCAAAGTAAGTGACTCATTCAAAACTTCTGTTCATTTTTTTTTATGAATTCCTCTCTATTTTTTAATTGTGTGTGAAGGGAAAAGGGATGCCACAGTTCACATTTAGAGGTAGAGAAAAACTCCCAAGAGCCCATTCTCTCCTTCCATCACATAGGTCCAGGGATCAAACTCCAGTCTTAAGGATTGGCAGCAGGTGCCTTACGAGCATCTAACTCTAAATTGCTTCCTTTACAACTTTTATTTTATGTGTATGGATGTTTTGCGTTCATGTATGTTATATATCACTTGTGTATCTGGTACCCACAGAGGCCAGAAGAGAGTGTCAGATTCCTTTGGACAAGAAATACAGATGATTGGGAGATACCATGTGGGGGCTGGCAACCAAACTTGATCCTCTGCAAGAGCAGCCAGTGCTCTTTACTGCTAAGTCATCTCTCACAAACCACCACTCTTGTTCTCTGATAGAAAAGTCTAACACAAAACTCTGCAGAGTGCAATCTTTTCATTGGCTTTGCCAATTCTGTGAGCAGACAATCCTCTGTGGGTCTCTCAATTTCAGATCTCTTGGATGCAGAGTCACTAACGGCCTTAGCCATGATAGTCATTTTACAGATGTTTGTACAGTGAATAGCCCAGAAAGACACAGTCTTCCTCTGGACCAAAGGGAATATTTGATATCCAGTGTAATAAAGATAATATCTCCCTCTGTCACAAACACTGGACAGGTTTGCTTGAAGCCTTCTAGAGCAGGTTGAGGTTTCCTAAGCATGGGATTTTCTTGGCTATAACGCAAATCCACTGTTTGTGGAACAGCTAGCAAAGCCCATTTGTACTGCCCCAGTGGACCATGGGAGACATATGGTGGTAAGGTAGGCTACCAACACAGATATGAAGTTCACACTTCCTGCTGTGCACTGAATAACCAAATCCTTTGTCTTTGCCTCAGGAGTCTCCTGCTTTCTCACAGCATCTGTGCAACTCCAGTCCATGAACCTACTTTCTTTAAGTAGCAGAAACATCTCACCCTGGGTAATGGTTTCCTTTAAACAAAACTTAACACTCATATGTTATAAAATATGCCTTTTAATTATTTCACGATCATTTCCCATTTCTTACATGCTGAACCACAAGGGTATTTTCCTAACTTTTCTCATTGTCACAAACTTATGTTTTGATCAAAAAACCAGATGGATTTTAATATTGCTATTATATTAATTGTTGTTGTTGCTGTTGTTGCTGCTGCTGCTGTTGCTGTTGTTGTTGTTGTTGTTGTTGTTGTTACTAGGGATTGAACCTAAGACCTCAGGCATGCTAGGCAAGTATTTAGTTGATATTATATCAGCAGGAATTTTAAAACACTACCACCACCACCACCAACACCAACACCACCACCACCACCAACAACAACAAAACAAAAAACAAAAAAAAACCCCAACTTTTTTGTTGTTGTTATTGTTTTAAGACCAAGTCTTGTTAAGAAGACCAAGTCTTGTTAAGGTGACCAAGCTGGCCTTGAACTCATTTTCTTGCCAATGCATCTCAGGTACTTACAATGCCTCTGTCTTATTTCTCCTGAGTAGCTTAGATTACCAGTCTAAGTTCAATCTTGATATACTGTGGAAGAATCAAACTCAGAGCTGACTCAGCACTGTGAACCAATTGGCTTAATTTGACTTGACAAGTACTCTATTGTTTCCCATTGGTTTTTGATGCCTGCTCAAACATTTTACTATTGTCTATATTTAAAAGCTGATCCTTGAGTGCTTTCCTTTGAACAATTGGTCTTTCTTTCTCCATGCTACCACTGCAATCCTTTGTTTAACGTGACTTTGTAGTAGGTCTCAGCCAGCATACACCAGCTGATATGAGGCTCCCAACACATATACAGCAGAGGACTGCCTGGTCTTGCCTCAGTGAGAGAAGAAGCACCTAACGCTCTAGAGACTTGAGGCCCCAGGGAGGGGGGAAGTCTAGTGGTGGGAGTGAGGTGGGAACGTCCTTTTAGAGTCTGGGGAGGAGAAATGGGATGAAGAACTGTCGGAGGGTGGACCAGGAGGGAGATAACGACTCCCTCTGTAAAAAAAAAAAAAAAAAAAAAGCAACAACAAAACCAAAACAAACCAAAAAAACAGAACAATAAAATGACATGACATTGTACTATTGTACTTTACTTGTAGATTAGCACTTGGCTTAGAGAAGCTTCCTTACTCTCAGCCTTAAATTCCTCCCCTCCTCCCCCTCAGGGCTCAGGGAACCCTATGGAAGAGGAGGCAGAAAAAGTCTAAAAGCCAGAGAGGAAAGAGAACACCAAGAAAAGAAGGTCCTCTAAACCAACATGAGTAAAGCTCATATGAACTCACAGAGACAGGAGCAGCATCCATAGAGCCTGGATGGCTCTGCTCCAGATCCTCTGTGTGTAAACTGTGGCTCCTAGTTCAATGTCTTTATGGGCTCCCTTTGTGTGTGAACAAGTGGGCCTCTGATTCTTGTGCCTTCTCTTGGGCTCTTTTCCTTCCATTTGTTTGTCTTGTCTAATTCCAAATAGTTAGTTTTGGTTTTATCATATTTTATTCTATTAGTATCCCTTAGATACCATTTGGTATCTAATGAGAGATAGGAAGGAGGTAGATCCTCAGTTACAGAAGAACTAGAAGTTGTGGAGCGAGAGGAAACCATAATCAGAATATATTATAGGAAAAAAATGTCTAATTTTCAATAAAAGGAAAATTATTTTAAAAAGTATATTAGGCCAGGTGTGGTAGTGTACACCTTAAGCTCAGTACTCAGGACAAAGAGGCAGGTAGGTGTTTGTGAGTTCGAGGCCACCCTGGTTTACATAGTGAGTTCCAAGACAACCAGAGCTATGTAGAGAAATCCTGTCTCAAAAAATAAATTAGGCTATTAACAATTTTTCTGAAAGAATCGCTTCACTGTTATTTATCAGTATTCTTTCTTTTTTCTTCTGTTTTTACCTGCCCTAGTTGGATAAACTTTCATTTGTCCTTAAGAGAATAGTGAGTTAGGCAGCTCTTTTACATTGCACTAGTTCACCGCAAAATAATGCGTCTTTTATAATATTCACCATTTAATATACAAAAATTTTGAATTATGTTTCTACTATACTAATGCCTATTTACTGTTCCATCCCATGCAGTTTGGGCCCTGGAATCCTGACTAGGTGAGGACGTAAAGGACAGATGCACAGAAAACATAGAGCAAGGCTAGAGTTAGGTAGGGCTTGGCTTTTGCCTTAACCTGGAGCCTTGGCGTGATTGTTGAGTGTAGCACAGAGGTAATGGTTAGCTAGTCTTGGGAGGAGGTCTCTCTAGGTGAACAGTCTTGGGATGTAAACATCAGGAGAAAGCTGCACTTGCTTAGTGTTTGCACACACTGATCGATCGTCCTCAGACTCTGGAGGAAAGCTTTGCCATTTATGTTGAGCCTGACCCATGTGGGTGATGGCTTTGCCAACTTCCCATGGTTCCAAGGCCTCAGAATCCTCAACATGGCTGAAGCCATGCCAACAATGCACATGCACTTGGGACTTCAGCTGCTCAGAGCTTCCTTCACTCCACTAGTTTGTAAAACAGCTCCTGTGCCATTTGCTAATGCTTAACTGAGTATGAAAACTGAAAATGAAAGAGTATTTGTTTTGCCTCTAATGACTGTATTTACTTTTACAGGGATAAGTCTTGTTCTGCTAGAAAATCATACATATGCTAATCCATGAAGAATGCTTTGCTTTTTCACATTTTCTACAGGGATGCCCACAGTTGTAGAAGGATCATTTTGTAGCTCCTAAATCAGCCTCGATGAGTTAAGGGATCAGGGGATGTTTTAGTTCTTTATCTTCAAGTGCTAATAACTAAAATCAGTGTGTGGGTAGGGGAGTTATATACCTCTCTCTAAATAGCTACTGCTCAAGTGTGTCCTACCTACCTCTTTATAAACAAGGGAAATCAATATAATAGATACCATGGGTATAGTTTTCCACACTTCCTCTGCAAAACCCTCTTTTTCTATTTCTATATTTGCTGCCTTTTAGTATCTGGCACAGTGCTTAACAGAAAATATCATCTCTAGAGGTAGCTGTTGGTCAGAGCTGTCAAATGTTCCAAAGCAACAAATACAGCAATACTCTTTGTGCTTTTGAAATACCACATTAAATATATATGCTGATAGCAATAAACTTATTCATGTTACTGAGTAATGCAAGTTTAAGTAAAAATGTCACTAAACAGGACTTCAGGAAAGCTCATGTACTTCATAACGTGTATTGAAAGTGGTGGATGTCACATAAACCTACAGGGTCCACTTGTATTGAACAGGCAAATGACAAGCATACGTGTGGGACCATAGATAAGGACATGAATTGACTCGATTCTCTGATGCTCAAGTGTGAGTAATGAGAAGGCACTCTGATTACAGTATAAAATGATGGACCATCTGGTAACAATCAGCCCGTACTGAATTCAGACCCTGGAGTTCATTAGTTTCACTGATGAGAACACAGTGAGGCCCAAATCAAAGTTTCAGGCCCCGCGGAGAGTGAATTACCTTCCCTCTGTAACTGAGCCCAATGCCTAAGTCCTAAAGCAACTCTGAATGGCTCATCTCAACATGATGATTGTGAAGCGGGTGCTATTTTAAATTGAACCTGTCATTACAGCTAGGAGACAGTCTCAGCTGTTAAGCTTGTCATGTTGGACTATGAGCCTTTCCTTCAATTACAGGTAACCCAGAAAAACACAACAGCACATTAAGCATCCTTTGAAATTCAGTGTTCACATGGAGCTCTCCTTGGTTACAATTCAAATGAAAACAGATCCATCCACACCAAGGTATCTCCATTGAAGTCTGATTGTAATGCTTTAGAGGCATTGTTGAGGTCATTAGAAACTATTTAAGGCTCTGGTAGCCTATACAAAGGAAAAAGCCAACTGCATTATTTTAATATATGATAAAGTACAGACATGCCTCTCATGGCCCCTTTCAATAGAAATGGTGATCTGAGAAAGCTAAGGGCCGGGTAAGCCCTGTTCTCTTGTGTCCCCTTACAATCTAACAATAGCAGACTTGCTGCTGTTGGTTTTGTTTTCAGCTAAAGGTTAGTAAACAGTCATTTTCCCATCAGCCAAGCTGGAGCTGTAGGCCCCAGCCTGGAACTTCAGTACTTATTATGGACAGCATGTGGTAGGGGGTTTAGCTGGTTTTAGGAGGAGGTCCCTGTAAGGGAGGGAGCAGTCTCAAGCTGGAAGCATCTGGAAACTGCGCTCACTGATGGATGATTTGTAAACACTCTTACTTGCACATATTGTCACCATACTTACGAGGGACAGAGGACAGCTTTACAATACCAAGCCTGACCCCTATGGGAACAAAGCTTTGCTATTCCTGTGGATCTGAAGCAGCCATCAGCTTCTTGGCATGACTGTGCCCATGTTAAACAGTACACATCTACTCAGGGCTTCCTCAGTTTCCCAGGCCCATCAAGGAATGTGAAAATGCAAAGCTACCATGATTTTTTTTACGAAGAAAGGTATTCCCTTTTGCCTTGTAAGCTTAAGATATTCTAAGTTTAATATGCCTAATCCAAGGAAGAAGAAATGTTGTGACCACTTACTTGTTATTGTTAGACTATTACACTTCTACGCTTGGATATTCTGAAACATCAAAAGCTACGAAGTTTTCTGACACATATAGGATAACTGCGTAGAGATTTACTTTATAAGTCCTGCTGGGGTGGTCACAGGTCCTTATGAGAACCTATTGCCATGGTTTTGTTAGAGAATTGCTACGTATGGTTGAACAGACCTCAACTCCAATTAGACAGCTGTCGGTGCCCTTGAGAAAAGTGCCACTTTTATGCCATTATACACCTTGCTGAGCAGGGCAGGACTCCCGACTGTACCTCTCTCTTGGCAGCCTGGTTAGCACCTTCCAATTTTATGAGAAGCAGTCCTCAGAGAGGATGCTTCCATGTCCAGCTCAACTCCTCCAAGCCCTTGGCTGAAGTGTGCAGCACCTTCAGTAAACAGGGGCTTATCTTCAAAGTCTGGAAGCCAGCCGAGGGCAACGGCAATAGCCCATTTTGTTTTGGGAGTCTCTTATAGTCTCCTCACTGGGACAATTTCCATACCTACCACGAAAAATTTTGGTAGACAATCATTGGCTCTTAAATGACCTGTATGATGTAACACCATTAAAGTTCCCAAGAGATAGATAGGTAGATAGATAGTAGATAGATAGATAGATAGATAGATAGATAGATAGATAGATAGATAGATGATAGATATAGAGTATGTGTGTAAAATTTTATAAAATAATACATTTCCTTATACATTTTTCAAGCACCCTTGTGTTACTTATCTCTCCTTCCTCCCTCTTGTCCAATATTTCTAACCTCCTACCACCACTAACCCTTAAGCCCCACTCCCAGTTTTTGCTATTTCTCCCTTCTGAGAACCTCTATCTTGCTATTCCGCTATATAGAGCTCCTTTTTTCTATGGTCCCTTTTTACCTTCCTCGTTTCTCTGGTTACTTCAAGTTCTATATTCAGGTTCCATACATAAGGTATAGCATGGAACTTTCATTGTTGTGGGTCTGGGTTATCTCCAAAGTCAGCCATTTACCTGAGAACTTCATGATTTACTTTTCCTTTATGGACCAGCATTCCAATGTGTAAAAGTTACCACATTTTTATTTTCCATTTTTATTCTGAGTTGAAGGACGTTTAGAAGGTTTCTGTTTCCTAGCAGCTACGAATAGAGCAACAAAAAACAAAGCTCATCCAGTGTCTCTATAAAAGGATAGCCTACTGAGCATGTGTCCAGGATTGGTGTAGGTAGGTCATATGGCAGATCTACTTTTAGCTTTTTAAAAGTTCTCTACACTGATTCCCATTTGAAATCCTGTAATAATGAGGGAGGACACTCACTCTCCAATCTTACCAGGATTTGTTTTTGGCTGTTTTCTTGATCTTAGCCCTCTGACTGCTCAGGATAATAATCTCAAAGTAGTTTTAATTTCCATTTTCCTAATTGCTGATGATGTTGAGGTCTTATAAAGATGTTAGCCATTTTAATTTCTTCCTCTGACAACTCTGTTTTCAGAGACATAGACCCACAGACACCTCTTTCTAAATGAGGTTTATTCTTCCCTCGGTTTCTCTTTGGAGCTCTTTGTATATCATGGATATTCAACTACCTGTGGCTAAACACCCTCGAGGAGAACCTAGTGCCATTTTTCCAAAAGTAAAATAATTGCTAATTGTATTTTAAATACTCATCCTCATAACCACAGGTAGGTGTAGCCCCCACTTCTCATCACAAAAGCTTCATTTTGCAACAGATGAAGTCTATTAGAGAGATCAACAACTAGTCAAAATTCAGTGAATAAGTGACTGGCCTTGGTGCCCATCTACAAATGCAATCTTTGCCCCTGAGCCTCAGGGAACATCACAGAAAGGGAACAGAAAGATTCTAAGAACCAAAGGACCAGGATTCCCGATCTAGATCGTGTCCTCTATATAGGGCAAGGAAACTACACCCAGGCAGCATGGTTACCTGAACAGCACCTGCATGCCAATTCAGATGGGGGAAATTCAGTAAGGTCAGATCCCTAGAAGAAGAGCTACTGGGGTCATTTGCACAGGTTGTCCAATTCTGTGATAAGCAATGCTAAATAGACTCAGAAAATTGTATACACATGTATATATACTTAAACATGTGTAAAAAGATAATATATACATAGAATAGGTCATGAAATTAAGAGGGAAGAAGGGTGGATGATTCACAGAGGAGAGAGAGGAAGAAGTACAAAACTTGCACAAAATTGAGCTGAGAAACATCCCATGAAGTTCCACCCCATCCCAAAGGGAGTATCAGCATTTGACATTTGTTGAGCGAGGGGTATCACTTTCTGACACAAAAATAGTCACAAGTAGTTATTGAGCTGTTGAATAGCTTTCCATCCATATTTAGACAAGTAACACTAATTAAGCTCATTGGGCCACACACATAAAATGAACACATAAACGTGGGATGTAGGGTTTGAGAGAAAAGGAGGCCAGAAAAAGTTACAGAGGGAAATAGGTGGAAATGATTAAAAATGTACTACATAAACTGTGGGACATTTTTAAAAATTAATTATTTTATTTCTTTTCATTCCAAACGTTGCCCCCTTCTGGTCCCCCCTCCCACAGCTCTTCATCCCGTTCCCCATCCCCTTTGCTTCTGAGAGGGTGTTTCCCCACTGTATCCTCTTTCCCTGGGGCCTCAAGTATCTACAGGATCAGACATATCTTTTTCTACTGAGGCCAGATAAGGCAGTTTTCTGCTGTATATGGGCCTCGGACCAGCCCATGTACGTTCTTTGGTTAGTGGCTTAGTCTCTGGGAGCTCCCAGGGAAATGGGTTAGTTGACACTGTTGGTCTTCCTATGGGGTCACCATTCCCTTCAGCATCTTCAATCCTTCCCCTAACTCTTCCATAGGAGTCCCCCAACTTCAGTCTAATAGTTGACTGTAAGTATTTACATCTGTCTCAATCAACTACTGATAGGTCCTCTCAGAGGACAACCATGCTAGATTCCTGTCTGTAAGGACATCATGGCATCAGTAATAATGTGAGGCTTTTGTCCCCCACCTCTATTCCCCATGAGATCAATCCCAAGTTGGGCCAGTCACTGGACAGCCTTTCCTTCAGTCTTTGCTCCATTTTTGTCCCTGCATTTCGTTTAGACAAGTACAATTCTGAGTCAGAAATTTGACAGTGGGCCTCCACTTGGTGCCCTGTCCGACTACTGGAAGTGGTCTCTTCAGGTTTGCTCTCCCCACTGTTGGACATTTTGGCTAAGGTTACCCGCATTGTGTCCAGGGAGTCTCTCATATTCCAAGTCTCTGGGACTTTCCAGAGGGTCCCCCCAACCCCACTTCTAGAAGCTGCATATTTCCATTTATTTTCCTAATGTCACCCTATGACATCAGCAGCCACACAAATGCAAACATTTAAAAGATTTATTGAATTTTATTGTGTTTATGTGTTTTGGGGGATATGTAGGCACCTACCTAATCAAGAAAAGCATATCACATCCACTCAAGTTAGAGTTACATGCAGTTGTGAACTGCTAAATGTGGGTGACAGAAATCAAAACTAGGTGCGTGGAAGAGCAGCAAATGCTCTAAGGTCAACTTTTAAGGAACCCATTCAAAAACTATTCTGAATACCAAGTGATAAATAAATAAGTTTCTCTATTTTAAAATTCCTAATATTTATAATTCAGCCTAAAGTAATTTTTATTTTGCTTCCTTTTCAACTATTATGGAAGTTTTGTTTCTTTACAATTTGATAAATGCTATTTCTACTAAATAATTCTTTCCAACTAAGTTGCTGTACCATAAGTAACTTTCCAGCCTGGCTATTATTACACACTCAGCCATTTCAAATGTTTCACTGGGTTTTGTTGTTAAGTGAATAATATCTGTTTATATTGCACACTTTTCTCCAACTGTTAGCTTCCACTGATCAGAAGGTTGTAGGAAAACATTATCATAATGTAAACTTGCTTCTCAACCCTCAAATCCAGTCAGACACCTAGTGGAAGACTTCCAGCAAGCAGGTCTGGCAGGGACCGTGAGGGAATGAAGGTTGCATCCATTCCAAGCCTACGCAGTCATTTAAATAAACTGTAATTGAAGAGGCTCACATGTGCTTGGCATAATTTTTTTCAAGAAACAATTCCCATGGAAAACATATGGTATGTAAGAGCTAAATTTTACTCATGTCTTCTCCAGCTTGTGTCTGAATGTGTGTGTGTGTGTGCGTGTGTGTGTGTGTGTGTGTGTGTGTGTGTGTGTGTTTAATATATGTACATGTTTGCATATGTGTATCTGTGTTTGTGAGCATACAACAAGCATGTATTTATGTGTGATGTGTATGTGTATATATATATATACATATATGTATATATATGTATATATATATATAGTTTAAGTATGTGCATATGTGTATACTTGTGCATGTGGACTGGTAGAAGTCACAGATCAATGGCACCTGAATTCTTTCATGGCTTTGTTACCTTACCTTTTGAGTCAGAGTCTTCAAACCTAGCACTCCTAAATCGGCCTGGTCTGACTGACCAGTGAACTCCAGAGATCCTCCAGTCTTGGAGACTTCTGTCATTACAGAATGGAGCTTTTTCTGAGTGCTAGAGATGGTGACTGAAGTCATCATTCTTGCAAGCATTTTTCCAAGCCTGCCTTCTCCAACTGTCGGACTAGTGAAGCCAATACCTATAAGGAGCTTGTGCATAATTATCCAGATGGTATTTATGTCTACTCAAGGCGGCGGCGGCGGCGCTTCTGTGGACCGATCAGAAATGGTCTCCTAATGAATGAGAAGGAATGAGTGGAGGCTGGAGGCGGATACTTTGGATCTCTTTTAAATACGTAGCCAGGTTGACTGCATTTCTAAAACTTGTCCAACCAGAGTCCTAATAGAGAGACTATCAGAGAATCAGCTCCACGTGGGAAGGAGTTAGTGCGAGGCTCTCACTCCTTACCTCAGCGCTTAATTTGACCCTTCCCTACAGCTAGTCAGTTCCTAATTATCTGTCCTAATGGGTCTCAGAGGGAGGGGTGGGAACCTATAGCTGTGACATAGATAACACTGGAGAGCAAAGAAAGGAAAATGCCTTCTGCTAGGCTTTGCATACATCATACGATTCATGCGGAGCTATGTTTGTCTTTGTAATTGTGCATTGCTTAGGCAGTTATTTTTTTTTTTCTTTAATTCCCACAACAGCAAGAAAAGCCATTTACATTAACAGACAGCAGGGAAACAACCTAGGGTTTAAAACACTCAAATGAATGTCTTGATGTTACTAAGCTACTTACCTGAATGTACTCTCTTTTCTGAAGAAAGAAAAAAAAAATGGATGTATGTAAACATGTCTCCCCCCCACTGTTGCTACTGCCTCTGCTCAGGCCTCCATCTTTGCCTACCAAGATGCCCATTGACCTCCCCACTCTTCCTCCTCCTCAACCCTGTGTACACAAAGGCGCCTCATCACTGTGGCCTGGGATGGTTCCCGCCCATGCTACTCTTAAAAACCTCAAAACCTCCACCGTCTGTATCAGAAGTCTTTGTGGACTTTAATCAACTGAAGGAAAGGTTGTGAGAGTGTACTGTGTATGTTTACCCCAGTAGCCATGTTTAGGTAGTAGCTCTTGGTCAGGGCCATAGCAGGTTCTATGGTCCATTTTGGTTGAACTCTGATGGTTTTGGGAACTCCAGTAATTTGCAATTCTAAAACTAAAGTAATTCGTTTCTCTAGATTCTTGCTGTCCCTTCCTCATGGAGTCCTAGTAATGCTCAACCAGCAAAGATGTTTACACATCACTTTAACTGAGTACTCCCTGTTTATTATCAACAGAGGACTGTGGGCCAAAGGAAATGTCAATCTGCCTCTGAGAAGGCTAGCCTGATTCCATGACAGGCTTCAAATTGGCAGCTTAGGAGACTAGGCCTAAAACTAGGCATGTCAGTTACTAGAAAAAAACCCAGGCTTCAGGCAGCTAGTAAGAAGCTGCCCTGTCACCTGGCCTGAGGCAAGGACAAGGGGTCAGCAGCAGCTTCCAGACTTCCTCAGCAATAATTTCCAGAGTGCCCCAGTAACAGTTTCCACCTGGTAATGGTCCTGGAATTCCTAAAGACAGAGTAAGATAAAGCTCATCTACCTGGGAATTACAATGTGCTTTAACTTGAGCCTTCTAGCTCACTTGCCTGTCTCTCTCTCTATCTGTAATTGGGAGATCCCAGCATGCTGGACTTGTGCAGGATAAAACACTCTTCGACTTGATGTACTACTTGATACTACTTTGGTAAATTATGGACCCTTACACATCCTGC
>JADRCD010145474.1:3152-13631 GCA_019843815.1 Montemys delectorum
TATCAATGGGATATACAGATCCTAGACGCTGTATCAATGGGATATACAGATCCTAGACACTGTATCAATGGGATATACAGATCCTAGACGCTGTATCAATGGGATATACAGATCCTAGACGCTGTATCAATGGGATATACGGATCACAGATGCTGTATCAATGGGATATATGGATCATAGATGCTGTATCAATGGGATATACAGATCCTAGATGCTGTGGTCAGCTCCCCTTATAAAGAGGTGGTAACTACGAACTTGACTATGGACTGCACAGAACGCCATACAATGTTTCCAAGGTTTCTAGCAGCAATCGGGGTTTAGGTTTGTTTATTTTTTCTGAGTCTTCAGTTAAGCCTCAGTCACTTGAATTCTGTAACTAGTTTTAGTAATTTTGAAATTTGAAATGGGATTTTTTTTTCCAATTTCATCTTGTATGCCAGAGACTAAGAAAAATTAATGTAATCAAATGAACATAAAGTACAAGATTCTCATTTTATAAAAGAGATACCAATTACATTACATTAAGCTTCTAAGATTATCAGTATTCCTTTTGTTATCTACCATTTCATACCCAGCAGGTGTGCGTGTGTGTGCGTGTGTGCGCGCGTGTGTGTGTGTGTGTGTGTGTGTGTGTGTATTTACTAAGGATCAAATCTAGAGCTTTACAAAGCTGAAGAAGCAATCTTTCAATCGTGCCAGCAGCTGCTAGGGATCCAAAACCTGGGTCCTCACACTTGTACAGCATGCACTTTACCAACGGAGCCATCTCTAACCTCCTTTACATGGCTTTTTGTTTGTTTGTTCTGTTATTTTCTTCATGATTAAACTGAAGGTACATGATTTGTGAAAGAATAACACAAAAGAGAAGAAGTGCCACTGCCATCCTATCATGCCAGAAGTGTGCGCCAGTACCAGGGCCTCCGTGTCTGAACAAACCTTCATCACCTTTTTCCTTAAATAGCTGACATATTTTAATATTTTCACTTAATTTCCTTACTGATTTAATGCTAGTGTTTCTTCTCCCCATCAAAATAAGCTCTAGGAGCCCAGGAATGTATGCTAATTTTTGCTCAAGCATATAAAATTCTTGGGCTGGAGAGATGGCTCAGCAGTTAAGAGCACTGGCTGCTCTTCAAGAGGTCCTGAGTTCAATTCCCAGCAACCACAAAGTGGCTCACAACCATCTGTATGGGATTCAATGCCTTCTTCTGGTGTTTCTGAAGACAGCTACAGTGTACTCATATACACTAAATAAATACATAAATAAATAAATCTTTAAAAAGATATAAAAGTCTGTCTTTGTCTCTGTTTCTCTCTCTCACACACACACACTTACACACACAAACACACAGACACACACACACTCACAAACACACACACACACACAAACACACAGACACATAGACATAGTCACACAGACACACACACACATGTTAGATACATGTAGCCCTTCAAGGCCTATCTGCATCACCTACACCACCACCTTCTGCTTTAGTCCTCCCTGCTTCTGCCTAAGCTAGAGAACCTTTTCCATTTACACAGGCTCTCACTACAACTGTGGTTTACTGTATTATGTTAAAGTGACCAGCCATTCTCTCAAATTCCATTGTAAGCTCTGAGGAACCTGATGGTCAGCCACAGTACTTTGGCCCTCCCATACAAAACACCGTTATCTTCAGGGGATCCCTTTTCTAGAGTTACTTTTTTTTTGGAATTTGTCTTTTCCTTGCACTTTACTTTCTTTGAGTAGACTTCAGTCTCTATTATTGAATACCTCACTTGGTTTTGAATTAACCAGACATAAGCAGACAGGTCAAACATAAAGTGTCCCCTCCTGTGACAAGTGAACTCCAGTGTGTCAGTGCAGAGCAGAGTGGTGGTAACAGGATGGAGAATCACTGTGTTGCTATTTTCTTACAAGGACATCTGATGTTTACATGCTCACTAGGCAAGGCTAATTAATGGGTGGAATCTGGCAGCCCTTCTCTACAGAGGTGGAAGCGGGTATGAGTAATAACACTAGATACACAAAGAAGGATGGATGGATGCCTGACCTCCTGAGCTACCTGACAAAGGTACTAACTTCCTCCAGGTGATGTCAGAAGGTAATGAGTGCTGGATTGGGAAGAACAAAGCACTGCAGAGACAGCTCAAATAACCTGCTTCTGCTGATCGATCTGTAAAATGAGATCTAGGGTGACCAGAAGGGTGGTGGACAGTACTCAGGGCTCTCATATGCTCTCTACTTTGGTTAAAGCTGGAGCTGACTGGGAATTTTCTGAGCCACCAGAGAACCTGACCAGCAAAAGGACCTTTCAGCACCATGAAGTGTGCCAATTTTTATGGTGCTCTATCACAAAGACAGCATAAATACACTGATGGAACAGAGAGGCCAGCAGAAGCACATCAGGACACTCAGTGGCTTTCAGATGAGACACATAGCTTGGAACTCAGGCCCATTTTTAAAGGCTCGGGTGAGCATGAAACAGCCTCATTGTATCCAAACTCCAAGAAAAAAAAACAACTGCTATGTTGTGAGAAGAGCACTAAGTGTAGATGAATTTTTCCAGCAACATGGCTGCTCTGGCAAGGGATCAGATCCAGAGCTCTTCTAGGTCTGTGTGATCTGGCTGGGATGACACCCCTTTAATCCCAGGAGCCAGAGGCAAGCAGCTCTTGGAAGTTCAAGGCCAGCCTTATAGAGCAAGTTTCAAATAAAGAAAAATTTAGGTCCAGGCGTGGTGGTGCATACCCTTAATCTCAGCACTCAGGAGACAGAGGCACGCAGATTTCTGAGCTCTAGTGACTCTGTTCAGTTGAGTGAGTGAGTGTGTGTAGTAGAACTGAATTCTTTAGTGAGTTCATGCAATTCAGTGCAGGGCAGCAGAGGTAATTGAAGCCAGAGAATAAGAAGGAGCCAGAAGATTAGAACATATTGTTCAAATAAGAGGCACGCAGAGCAATTCAGGCAGAAGCCAAGAGAAGCCTGATTGAATCAGTTTGGGAAGGAGTTTGAGACAGAACAGCTGAGTTGAACCAGCTAGAGTTCAGAAGGAACTAGAAAGGGTAAACTTATTTAGCAGTAAGCTTCTGACAATTACTTCAGGCAAATAAGTTCCTTTTACAACTAGGTTCATATAAAGTATTTGTATAGTAATAAATGCTCATAGAAATTCTGGGACATAGTGACAGATATGAAACAAAATAAAATTCAGTCATGAAATCATAAGTCAGAGAAAGAGGATGAATAGTAAAGGGAGGTTCTATCCTGTATGCAATAGGAATCAAGACTATATACACAGTTTGGGTACCACTGCCTCTTTAAATACATTCTCTAAGCCCAAATCCCAATAAACATGAGTGGAAAAGAGCACAAAGAGGAAGGAGATGAAGAGAGATGAGGAGGAAGAAGAGGAAAAGAGAGGGGGTCTGCTACTTATTCCTCACAACCTGGCACAAGGCCACAGGCCATGGAACTCCTAGTCACCTAGGGGCCTCCTCCTTACTTAGCTGCTACTATTTTCAAAGCCCACATCCTCCTAGAAGTTCCATTCCATAGAAGCTTCACCCAAAACTTCCTGGTGGTGTTGATTCTTTTAAGATCTATTGTGTGTATGTGTGTGTGTGTGTGTGTGTGTGTGTGTGTGTGTATGCATGTGTATGCACTCATACACACACCACACATGCCTCTACAGTGTGGGTTCTGGGAATAAAATTCAGGTCATCATCATGTTTGGCTGAAAGTACCTTTCCCACTGAGGCATCTCTCCAGCCCCTGGCTTGCTTGCTCTGTCTGATGTCATTTACAGAGAGCTAGGAAGACATACCCATAATAAGGACAGCACCTCCTATGTGCTGGGGTCCCAGAGAGAATAAAACGGAGAGAAGGTGAAAGGAATGTCAGACTTCATGTCTATCTCCTGGCTGAAAGCCCAATGTGACCAGCCATTTCGCATTCGTGCTGATATGACATCCGCATCATAATGGACTATACTCTCACACAAGGAACTAAAATAATCCCTCCTTCCTTCTATCACTTAATAGTATTTGGTCACAGCAACAATATAACTAATATATTTGGGCAATGCACTCTTTACTTTCCTCTTATTTCTGCTCACTGAGTCTCAGCCAATACACTCCTTCTCCCGTTCTGGGTCTCCTCAGTAAATACAGGCACTACCAGAGTCATCTTCACTGACTCCAGCTACACAATCAATTTAAATATGCTTGCCTAGCATGCACTGGACCCTAAGTTCAATTCCCAGCCCCACAAATAGCCAAAGCCCATGCTGCTGGAGTCAGCCCCTAACTATAATAGGGAATGCTTGCAAGGTGTACCTAGGGGCTACAGAACCATCGACGGCTGAGAGTGTGGCAAATGGCAACAACGAACAAAACAAAGAGGCAGTGTGTTTAGCCCCAAATGTGCCTCATGCCCTAAATGGACTAGGGAAGGGCCTTCAGACCTGAAGATTATCATCAGCTCATAGAACTATCTAGAATCTTCTGAACACAAGTGGGCTTGGAAGTATTTCCAAATACAAGCAGGAGTTTCCTTCATTTTTTTTTTCCCTATATAATGCTTCAAAATTCAGTTAACCTGTGGGAGAAATTACGGGTTATTACTGAAAATACTCATTTTGCACATGCAGAGTTTAGACTGTGGTTTATAAAGTGCTTGGTGAGCCTCTTAATACTTAGAACAATCTTAGCAGACAGAGGTGAAAGGATTGTTTCAGCCATGATGAAAGAGGCCACATGACTCATCTATTGTCCCACAGGGAAGACAACGACGTTCTGAAATCTTTGTCTAATTACCAAGTCCTGTGGGCCACCCAAATTCAACCTTTTAAGTCACCTTAAAGCTCATAGGTGCCACAGCAGCAGAACTGTAAGTAAGTAGACTGGAGCTAAGCCCTGAGCCACCCAGCTCGAACAGTGGGACAAATAGGCAATGAGCGCAACACAATCCGTGGACCCTAGGAAATGGCTGTTCTACATTCACATTCCCAATTGAATGAACATCCAGCAAATCAGGCTGATTGATACAAGGCCTCTGGGCCATCTCTGTGAAACAGCAATCCTGCTACGTCCGCCCCAAACCACTTTATAGTTGAGAAGCACAGATGCAGATAATGTTTATATAATTTCTCAAAAAACCTAAAAGGATGGATCAAGTGCTCAAGTGCTACTTTAGACCGTGGAGGTGTAAAACACAGGTTTACCCTTGAAGGGCTTAACAACTGGGGGAAACAGATAGACAGTGTCATTAGTAAGCAGGCACAGAGCAGTCCAATGAGAATTGTATGTACACAGGGAGGAAACAAATACACACACACACACACACACACACACACACACAAAATGCAATTACAAAACATTACTAAGCTACCAGGTTCGGGGTGCTTAGAAAGAATATTATGAGAAGTACTAAACTTCTCTTTCTTTCTTTCTGTTATATTTGAATGTGCTAAAAAGCAAGGGTGGGTCTTTGTTAAACACTTTCTCAAGAGTGCCAAGCCAGTGGACCTCTTTCTAGGTCTAAGCAAACGTGCTTTACCGCTGGCTATCTGAAGGGTTACATATTCAGCAGTAACAGGCTGCATCCACAATCGTCCTTTCTCCTTAGGACTTAATCTGACAATGACCTTGGCTATCAATCTGCCTCTAACTAATTTAATCAGGAAGCAAGCACAGCCAGCAAAGGCAGACAAAACTCTTTGACTTCAAAGATAAGAAAAGATAAGGACAAACAACAGAAAGACCTTAACCAGACAACATGGAGGCCAGAAAAATCCTCTGCCTGTCACACAGGGTGGAGGAAAAGTTATAAGCACTAAGAGTAGTAGGAGCTATCGTTTTGGTTTTTTTTTAGATTTATTTTTATTTGTAACTGTGGTGAATGTGTGGGGGTGGGGTGTTTTCTGTATGGGTACACGGATGTGAGTACAGGTGCCTGTGGAGGCCAGAGGCATCAGATCCCTCAGCGGCTAGAGGTGCAGGCAGTTGTAAGCTTCCTGGGATAGGCACTAGCACTTAAACTCAGAGGAAGAGCAGTATCTATCCACACCTAACCAGTGAGCCATCTCCCTAGCCCCTTAAATTAACTGCATTATGAACCATTACCATTAATGTGAGATGGGTTTTCTCAAAACATTTCTGCAGAGTGGGCACTGTGGTACAGGAGGGTCAGGAGTTTAAGGCTGGCCTCCACAGCATACCTAATAAGTTTGAGGCCAAACAGACTCCACAGAACCTGATCCCAACAAACAACATATCCCAAGGGTGTGATGTATAAACTCTATAGATCTGACTGACTGACACTGATCTGGTACTGAGTGATAAACCTGTAAGAGCTAACACTTAAAACAGCTGCCTATCATCAGAGAGTCCTGCCCACCACTGTACTAAACCCTTTACAAATATCTTGCAGAGAGCCTGGCAGTGGTGGTGCATACTTTTAATTTCAGGAGGCAAAGGCAGGTGGGTCTCAGTGAGTTCAAGGCCAGCCTGGTCTACAGAGATAGTTCCAGGACAGCCAAGGCTACACAGAGAAACCCGTTTCAAAAAAGAAAAAAAGAAGTTAAGAATATGCTGCAGAAGTCCCTTTCAATACAGACAGACTTCTGTTAAAGATGAAGATGGGCTTAACAAAGGCTAAAAAGTAAAGCACAGTTCTTCAAATTCTTAAGACCAATGACAAGTTATAAATAGCTCATAGTCACTTAATACTTATTAAAGGGCAGGCTCCTTGTGAATACTGAATCGATAAATCCTCCCAACAGTATTTAGGAGCTGATACCATTATTATTTCCTCTTTACAAGGAAATGTAAATGTAAAGAGATCAAGTTATTTGTCTTGGGTAATATGGCCTGATTAAAATCAACACAAAATGTATAGTCCAATTTGCAATTAAAAGCCAATTAATGACCCTAAATAATACACTAACATTTCATATGAGTGGTGTTTCAAATTTTAGTAACAAACACCAGCAACCGTAACTAATATTTATTTTGTATTGTTTTATTTGTTAATCCCATGACCCGAGGAGTTACCTGATTGGTAATTGTCATACTTATACCCAGGGAAATGGCTGATTGACTAGGAATCACTTCTACAATCCTTCTGTGTCACTGTAAATTCTCCAAGGGAGTGGAGAAAGAAATCCCTGAACAGAGTGAAAAGGTGTTCTCTCCTAAAGAACTAGCCTCAATTCTCTTTGTGACCTTAGACACAGTACTCAGAATGTCTGTAAGGGTGTAATAACTGTGACTTCACTTAAACAAGTGCTCCTAGAGAAATTTAGTCCCAACTGCCCAAACCTCTTACAGTTTCCCTAAGAAATCATACTTCATTGTGCCAATACATAGAAACACTTGTAAAAATGTTTGCTTAAAAGAACTTGCAAACAGATGTGTCTGCCAAGAGAATTAATAGAAATATTTTCAAACCGGATGCTACTGTAGATAACTCAAGCATATTTTAACTATTAAAACACGTTTAAATAAATAGACTCCTTTTAGAGCTACCTCGAAGTTAGCCTTATGCATATATGCAGTTCAAGCAAAATAACAAGATTGACTGATAACTTTCAGTTTTATCTGAAATCTACAAAGAAGATAATATGACACTCAAACAACAAAAAGACAGACACCACACATAATCCTCCAGTGAAGGGTACCTATGTGGGCTACAAGATTTAAAGCTGAAGGGGTGGGTCTCAGTTTTCTATACACTGTTCCCAAAGTATGATTTGGGGCAATCTTCTTCAGCCTGAACTTGAGCAACTCTGTCAATATATAGGGCAAATAAAGATCCCTATCGAACTTTCAAAGGTGGTTTGGGGATGCAAATCAAACAACAGAATTCTTTATGAACCTCAAAGCAGGGTGCCTTGGGTATCTAAAACCAAGGAAAAGATTACTACTTTCTCTTTGATCTTCTCTTTTACACCCACCAAGTACAGAAAGGATGGGGACATGGGTCTACTTAGGAAGCTCGGATAGAAAGTCTTAATGGACTCAAGCATTCCTTCTGCAGAGTTAAAGGCAGCAGGGGCTGCTCTGCACCTGCTTCTCAGGAGCCTTGACCTGGTGGGGTTCAGTGGTGCACTCTCTGCAGGATTTAACAGAACAGCTCGGATAGGTTCAAATCAGTGCATCACTCCAGCCACAACAGAGCCTCCATTTGCAGTAGAGTGGAATTAACACAGAGACTCAAACCTGGACAGCTGGCAAAGAGGGAGAGATTTAGAGCAGTCATCCTTAGATAGGATGTCATCATCAAATCCCTTCCCTCCAGGTCAGAGATCTGTTGGGATTAAGGCGGAATGACTGTAAGAGCCAGAATGGTGGATGACTCCAAGGAAACATTTCCATATGCAACAAAGACTGTGATAGGTGTGCAAAGGTTCAAACCAGACAAAAATCCCAGCACAAAGAAGGGGAAGTGGACACAAAATCTTACCTCTAACCAACTTTGTGTAGTTGGTAGCTGCTGGAAAAGGGAAAATCAGTTTCCTCCAAGGGAGCATCATTGGGCATGTCAACAACACTCTGGGCAGGTCCCACACTCACGAGTAGTTAGCTAACATAAAGTGACTGTGTTTGTTATCTATGCACTGTTTTGTTTTGGCATTTTTATCTTACTAGGTTTTGTTGTTGTTGTTTTCTGATTTGGGGGTTGAGAGAGAAAGACAGAAACAGAGACAGAAAAGAGTGCACAAGCTTGAAGTGGGGTGGGCAGAGAGAGGAAGAAGATCTGGGAGGAGTTAGGAGGCAAGAATATGATCAAAAATATACTGTATGTAAAAAGCTTTTTAAATAAAAACAAAAAAGAAACACTGTCTTCAACAAGACCTTTAAATAAGGCCCCCATGCTTCCTCAGCTTTTCTAGATCTAGGATACATTTCCCTCCTTTCTCTCTCATCTATGTTTCTGGAAACGTTTAAACCTTTACACTTTCAGGCTCTACATTTTACTATCAATTCACACTCCAAGAAGTAGTGTGGTTCTGCACTAGACGAAACTTTACATGTAAAGGTCATTGGCCGACTCTGGATGGTCAAATCTAGGAACCATCTTCCAAATGACTGACCACTGGCACTGCAACTTAAGAATACCCACTCTGTGTAACACTCATGAATCCACTGCTACCTCTGCCTTTCTCCTTTACCCATGGATGCTCCTCTCTTCTGTGTTCAGATGATAAATACCCCATAGTTTTACCTAGCATCTCTTCCATCTTCCCTAAGGATCTTCTCTGTGTCCATGGCTTTAGCTATAATCCACATGGCAGATGGAGATATGCCTCCTGAGATAGATGGCATATGTAACTGCCTTTTATATGTGCCCTAATTCCTACAATGTACAAATGACCCTCCAGTCTTCCTCCTTCAAGCATTTGCTACAGAGCGAAGGACATTGTTCCCTAATAGAGATGAATATCCACTCTGGCATTTCTAGCTGAGTCACCAATGACCAATGCAAATTAGCAAGCCCTATGACCTCCACCTCTGCAAAATCTTCCCATTGTCTATCTCTACTTCCATAGTCCAGTCACCACCACAGGCCATCTTCCAGGCAGACTTCTCTAAATCCATCACCCAAGTGGGCTTTCTGAAATCAAAACCTTGCTGCCTTCTGGATAAACATTACTTAGAAGAGCTCACATCACTTTCCTTCCAGCCCTTAGTTCTTAAATTTCCCTCTACACTCTACCACAATCCCATTCTGTCTCCGATCATAAAGAATTTATAGGAATCAGAATCTCCCTGTTTTCTTTGCCTGGAAGCTGGGTTTGTTTGTTTGTTTGTTTGTTTGTTTGTTTTTTCACTGCCACCATTCTTAACCTCTTTACCAATACTGTTCCTCCCAAAGTACCGCACCCTGGAGCAGCTGCATCTAAGCCTGCAGGTCTGTGTTGACTTCTGCACTCCCCTGACCTCCTAGGCCCATTTGAACCTGCCCTTATATCCCCTACAGCATCCTGATTGCCTCCCTAATCAGGTCAGACACTACTTTAAAGAGGCCTGTTTTCTTCTCTGTCTTCCCTAACAAACGGTAAGTTTTCTAAAGACAAAACTGTGTGTCTTGTTCAAGGTTGTTATCATATCTACAAGGCCGCATAGTAGAGTGTGAGTCTACCACTTCCCAATTAGCAATTATCTATAAGTACACTGAATAATACAGAACAAGGCGGCTTTAGTTTACACTGAATTGTACACCGGTTACTCTACTCAAGATAGTTAGAAAGAAATAATCCCCTGCCTCACTCATGAATGTTGTACATAACTAGGGAATCAAATTGGAAACCAAGCTCAAATTAACAAAGAAAATGTTAATAAAAACAGTATGCTTCTGAGAGGCTCTGACAATACCTGACTAATACAGATGTAGAGGCTCACAGCCATTCACTGAACTGAGTACACTGTCCCCAATGAAGGAGTTAGAGAAAGGTTCTATGGAGCTGAAGGGTT
>JADRCD010145479.1:0-13663 GCA_019843815.1 Montemys delectorum
ACAAGTCGAATTTCTTTTGTACTGTAAGCTTAACCTCTTGTATTCTTTACTCACAATAACAGACCTGCTCTATTTGCACAGGTGTTAAGCATCATTGGTCTCATTTCTGTTTTACAGATTGCTAAATTTTTAGTATTCAAGGATTTAGATAATTCTAACTAAATTTTGTTCAAGTATGTCAAGCATCTCTTGACTTCTCTCATTAAAATTTATTTATGTTTTTATTATTTCACTTGTTTTCTCCTTTATGTTTAAAAATGTCAAGGAACAAGACCAATGTGCTTTATTTACTTATAATATTCATAAAGAGTGAGAGAGATGAAGATGCTACATTACCTTCTAAAACTGTGTTTGGTAACATAAACCACCAATTAGCTCTTGGAAAGAATAGTCAATTAGGACAGATTATCAGTACTTTGTTTATTCTGAGGATCACAACTTGAAAATGAGTTTTAAAAAATTGCATGTAAAATCTTGATTTGTAAATAAACAGAAAGAAAATATACAATGAAAGGGTAAGGAAAAATATTCCTATGAACATTCCTGAATGGAGTTGCAATAGAAAGTCAATCTCCATTGGGATTAGAAAAAGCTACATTAGCTAAGACTATATGAATTCATAGAGACTGAAACAGTATTCACCGGACCTGCATGGATCTGAACCAGGTCCTCTGAGAATATATTATGTATTAGTCTTATCATAGGATTCCTGAATGTGTGAAAAAGTCTGTCTCTAATTTTTGTGCCTTCTCTTGTGTTATTTCTTTCTGTGATTGGTTCTGTATAACTTCAATATGACAGATTTTGTTTCATCTTATCATATTATATTATATTATATTATATTATATTATATTATATTATATTTAAAAAGGAGGAATAGATAGCTCAATAAAACCTAGCCAATATGGTAAATGTTAAAATGACTGAAGTGTCATTTCTACCTGGTGGGGAAGAAAAAAGATCAATTTTCTCCAATGGAATGTTATTGGGTATATCAATCATTTCAGGGCAGGCCTCATGTTAGAAATAATATACAAATATATAATGGACTCTTTAATTTGTTTTTATGCGTGTGTGTGTGTGTGTGTGTGTGTATGTGTGCTTTACTTGGTTATAGCTTGGTAGGTTTTTTTTGATTGTTTTATTGTTGGTTAATTGGTTTTGCTTTGATTTTCTTTTTGGGAGTGTTTCATTTTTTAATCTGGATTTTAGGGTTTGTCACTGTATTGTTGAAGGGAGGTCTTACTTTCACTTACATAGTTTATTACATTGGGACGATGCGGGAAGCAGGAGCTTGAGCAGCTTCTGGTTATACAACATCCACAGTTATGAGGCAGAAAGATGAAATTAGGTCCTTAGATGACATTCTTCTTTTGATTCAGTCCAAAATTTCAGCTTGAGGAATGACGTTTTGTTCATTCTATTAACCTAATCTAGATAATCCTTCATAGGCAGGTTCTGAGGACTTTTTCCTAGATGATTTTATTTCTGTTGAGAGACTTAAAAAAAAAATTCTTGATTCCATCTTGTGTTTGTCTTTACTCCGTTTTTGGAATTTGAAACAGACACTGCCCAGAGGGAAACAAGACCCAGGTGGGTATGTAAGAGAGAAATGATGACTAGATATCATCAGAACTCATTAGATGCACAGTAGTTGTGATAAGAAATGCCATAAGAAAAATCATAAAAATGATTATAATGAACACTATAAAAATTTTAAAATCTTGTAAACAGACACTAGATTCAAGGTGAACTCAGAAGATTTCACTTTTACTCTGGGAGAAACATAAGACTAGTCTCTCTGTTTCATACATTAAATGAAAGCCTGACTCTATCATATATTTAGGAAAGAGGCATCTAGAGGCAGAGAAAGAACTCTAAACCAAAAATTCTCAGTTTTAAAGTTTAAGGAATTACATTTCCATTTTAATGATAAATGTTTTCCTTATGGAAGTCTACTTTAAAAAGCTAGTGCTGTTAATGAAAAGTTTAAAACATCATGCTCAATTTTAGTTATTTACTAGAAATAAATATAATATTCAGAATCATTTGTTCTTTTTATTTTCAAATCTTATTGTTTTAAAGTCAATAATGCAGGATTTATGTTGCAGAAATTTAAAAAAAACACACACACACACACCAAAATAAAACAAAAATGTCAGTTACTACCAGAAAAAGTTTTACCCTGACTTTTAGCTATGACTCAACAATGGGAACTATAAAGCCTGAATCGACCATCTCCTGTGATCAGGCAAGACTGCCAATAGGTGGATTGGCAAACCAATCCAACCAGGAAACCTTGGACCCACAATTTGTGGTTGTCAACAAGATATGTAGGGGTAAATGATGAAGCAGAATTTTAGGGAAGGGCCAATCAATGACTGTCCCAGCTTGGTCCCTATGCAATGAGAGGGAAACCACCAATGACATTATTAATGATATTCTGCTATACTTGCAGATAGGACCTAGTGTAACTGTCATCTAAGAGGTTTCACTCAGGAACTAATAGAAACTAATACAGACACCTACAGCAAAATGTTAAGTGAATCTTGGGGAATCCTATGGAATAAGGGGAGAAAGGATTGAAAGAATCAGAAGTGTCAAGGACACCACAAGAAAACTTACAGAATCACTTAACCTGGGCTCACAGGCTCATAGAGATTGAATAGCCAATCAGAGAGCATGCTTGGATAGTGTGGACCTATTCTTTCTGCACACATGTAACAGTTGTACAGCTTGGTATTCATGACAGACTCCTAAAGCAGCAGCAGTGGTGGTCTCTGACTACACTGTCTATATTTGGACTCCACTCTCTTAACTGGATTGACTTTCCTAACTTCAATAGAAGAAGATGAATTTAGTCTTATTGCAACTTGATATGCCAAGGCTGTTTGATATGTATGGGAGGACTCCATTTTCATGAAGAAAGGAGAAAAGAGTTTGATGGGAAGCTGAGGAAGGGAAAAAGAGAAACTGGAAGGAGAAAAGGGAAGGGAAGCTACAATCAATTATTATGTAAAATAAATAAATAACTTAAAAATAAAAAATATTTTGCTAGCAATCATACTCATTACATATACTCAGTATTAAGAAACATTTAATATTCCCCATTTTGTTCCTTGAGGCCAAATATAGTTGCAAAGTGAGATCCTCAAGATTTTAGAAGTATAAGTTGTAAAATATATACATTTCTGTGAATTTCAGAATTACCAGGAAATGATTATGGACTTAAAGCATACACCTCTTTTTTATTTAATCAACTTTCTTCGGGTACATGTTTTGTAGTTACATGATATTAACATCACTCATTTTAATAGTTGCATATTATTCCATTTTATGGATGTACCTTAGTTTATTGCTCGTGATAAAAATTAATCGTGGCTATTTTTCAAACTAATTTTCACCTCTTTCATCTTTCATATGCCTTTTATCACCTATCCAAATCTCCATGTCCCATCACTCAAATTACTTTCATTATATCATTTCTTGGAGATGTGCCCAACATGATAACTCAAAATTTGTTAGTCATACTGAAATGTGTTATATAATTTCCCATCTCCCTGATAAAACATTTGTCATTTTTCTGAAGGAGACTATATTAAATGAAAGTTTGAAGGTAGGAGATCTTATATTCTATTTTTTCTCTAAAATAAACACATTGCTTTGGACAACTCCTCAAACTCCCTGGGGGGGGGAGGGTGTCAATCATTTCTTCATAATAATGGCAGAATTTGAAACAAATAGTTTTCTAAGAGATTCTAACTCTATGCCCAGATTTTCTATGTATTTTAATAATGTCAAACGTATAATAAATAACATGCTACCTTAATATGTGTTTTATATGTATGGTATGGTATGGTATGGTATGGTATGGTATGGTATGGAGTGCATGAGTGTGCATATGATTTTATTTGTGAATAGGTTCACTCTAACATGTGTATGTGTGTTTGTATAAACATATATTCCTATTGCTTGTTGTATCCCGAGATTGAAGTAAGGAATGGAGATATACTGCACTTACACTATTACTAAAACCTTTGAGAAGCTATGCGGCCAATTTTGCTAAATCTGTTCAACAGTCATGGAAGTAACTTTACTTTCTATGTTAAGGTCTCATATGAACTTTTATAATCAAAGGGCTTACAACTTCAGGAAACTTTGATCTTTGGAGGCAGTTTTGATAAGTTAGATAGACCAAAAAGTCCATGGTCTTTCGTCAAGGTCTCTTGCTATTTGGATATTTCCTGTCTGACTATATCTCATCCTGTGATAGTTGGTTAACTACACTGTAGAAAATGTCCAGCTTTAGCTGTCTTGACTAGACTCCAATGAAGACAACACTTCACAAGTTAATTTATAAACAAATACAGCCTATCCCAAGTAGCCAAGTTTATTAATGTCCATGAGTGCTACTAGGAAAAGTTCAGAAAATACATAACATGCCACAAGCAATGGAACTTGTCTTGTGGTGACAGTTGTTACTTTTCTGTTGTGTGGAGTTTGCACAATGTTTAGGTTGGTTTTGGTTTTGCTTTGAAAGTCTCTTGCTACAATGTCTTGAGTCTCATTACTCACTCTCTGTAGAGGCAGATGTTATAGCTACAGAGTAAAACATCTATCTCTGATTGTACTAGATTTAAAAAAAATAAGGCTGGATGCAGGTGGGCTACACTCATATAGTTATCTACCATATCTGAACAGATATACTATGATCTATAAAGTTAAGAGATTGAACTAAATAAACTTATGGAAAATTTTGATTTTAGAAATCTAAAACTTGGGCAAATGAGACACATTATAAGATAAAACAGATATAATTTATTTGTTCCTCTTATTTTTCTAAAATTGTAATTTAACTTAATAAATGTTAAGAAAGAACATTTTCCAAAAAAGATGGACTGTGTTTTCTTTTTTTGTTGAAAAGACATTATTTTGAATGTTCTTTAAGTAGAAGAAAAGGCTTTTTGATTTTTTCCAAGCAACTTATGATGAATATATAATTTCAGAGGTTGAAATTTGTTAGAGACTTGAAAAGAATTAATGCCAAGAAACATATTCTCTTAATTTAGCTTCTCAAAATATAATATTTTTACATCTCACATGTGCACATCCAGTTAAATTTAAGGGTGATTATGCAAGAAAACAAGAATAAAAGCTATAAAAAACAAAGTATTGTTTGCTAATTAAAAAGGCCTCTTCCACTTGATCATTTTTTACTAAGAAGCAGATGTGTTTGAATATGAATATTTGAATTAATTGTGGCAATATACACCTTAAGTATTACATTTGGTATCACTGCAAAAGACTTAACTACTAATTAGATCAGAAACTCAAAACAAACCCCTTTGTACTGTATGATTTAAACTATTTAAATTGTTTTTAGTGTTCTTCATATTAAGTATAATATATAGTTATAGGTTTATGATTCTCTTTTTGTTTTTATCTTTTAAGTACTTGGCGCTTAGAAACTCAAGGCTATGAGAGCTGGCAAATGTAGTCACTTTAGTGTTAACTCATAATTGAAAGAGTAAAATTTCCTTGGTGAGAGAGAGTGAGATTTAGGGAGAAGTTTAGTATAGATTTTAGGTGAGAACTTATGAGAGAGAAAGAGAGAGAGAGAGACAGAGAGAGAGACAGAGAGAGAGAGAGAGAAAGAGACAGACAGAGAGAGAGAGAGAGAGAGAGAGAGAGAGAGAGAGAGAGAGAGAGAGAGAGAGAGAGAGAGAGAGAGAGAAAATAGACTTATAATGTAGGAGAGGGCCCAGGAAACAGCATACCAATAACCTATTATTCTAGGGATGTTTTAAAATGATTTTTGGCAGATGAGATATACAGAGGAAGATGTGTAGAATATCTTAATCCAGCAACATAGTCGCTCTGGAATGGGATCATAGACCAATATATGATCCAGCTGGGATGCAGACATACCACACACCATTAATTCTTCTGGCTGGAAAACAACTTTAATCTCTCTAGCTAGAATACAGATGAGCCTTTAGTATACATGTTTAATCCTAGGTAGTGATATCTAATTGAGTGGCAGACAAAATGAAGAATCTGAGGAATATTTGACAGAATAAAATATAGGATACACCCAGCTATCACAAGATCAGACAGGAAAGAAGCTATTTAAGTGCAATGAGGGAGAGAGAGTTCGTCATTCAGAGTTCAGAGAGAGAAGTTCCTTCATTTCAGTGCAGAGCAGTTGAATTTGGAGCAGTTTAGTTGAACAGCTGAGGTGAACCAGCCAGCCAGAGATCAGAAAGAGCTAGAAAGAGTGAGTTTATTCAGCAGTAAGCCTCCAGGATGACAATTACATGTGGTGAATAAAAGTTACTTTTACAAAGATAAGCTAATGCATCCAGTTGTCTCAAGCAGATATTCAAATGCCCTCTCTGTTTCAGTGTCCTTCAGTGTTCTGACAGAGGTGTTCATTTAGGATATAACAAATAAACAGGAACAAGAGTCCTTTTATGGGAGGGATGTGGCAGAACACAGGTAAAATTACAGTTGAGGAAAATGCTGGGAACAGAAAATAATTGATAGGGAGGTAAATGGAAATAAAAAAAGAACAAGAAGTTGATGGGGATGTTACCAAAATAAAGGAAAGCTACAGTAAAATATTATGTCTTGTAACCCAACTAAATATATATTTATTGCAAAATAAATTTCAGAAGGTACAAATCCTGTGTGGCTTGATAATGTGGGTCCTAAAAGCTATAGTTTACTAAATAAAGATTCCAGTTCTTGGTATAAAATATCTTAACCTTAGTCTTTGCTGAAATATATCATAGAATCACCCATACCCCAAAATACAGGCTCTTATCATTCTTTTTTGTTTTCCACTAGAGCTAGAAAATAAGAATCTATTGCTAAAACACAATATATCTCTTGTAGAAGAGTTAGAGAAAGCAAACTACTTGAGATAGGAACTTCATGTCTATTGGCTATCTTTCACAATGCTAGAAGATGCCATGAATGTTTTATGAGTTAAAAAGATATCAATAATTTTATCTAGTTGTGAGTTTTATGAATTATAATTCTAACCTAGTAGACAAGATGTATCTACTTAGGCAACAGTGGTTTGACTAGTATGGAGGTCACCAATCACTTTCTAACTGAGTTTGAGGCCTGCTTCACAGAATTGATCACATGCTTAGTATTGAAAATATGGTCAAAACATATGGCGGGTAAGTCACAGCAAGACCATTGAAAAAGACTTATTATGGCTATTTAGATAAGTTGACATAGCACTAAACTGTCTTTAAATATTTGTGCATAAATCTATTGACAAAGCCCATTCATAGCCTGAATCAGAAGGCTCTTTATCCAGTCAAACCAGTGAATAGTTGTTCAAAATGTCAATATGAATGTTCTGCCCCATAAGTTGGTGAATATTAAGCATGAGGATCAGAAGAATTTAAGAATAGAATATATCTACATATAGCACAGCTGTCTTAGTCTTGAACTCACATTAATTGCCCTGGGTGTGCATAATGCTACCCCAATCAAGAGTAATCATAACTTGGTGAGGAAATCATGAGTTACTTTTCCTCACCAATGAACATTATTATCTTGTTCTTATGGCTATATGGTTTATTTTAATATTGTCAACTTTATAGTTGTATTAATAATGTGTATTAAAAAACTCTACTACTACATTTACTATCATTTGATAAAAGATAATTAATAGTTCAGAAGAAATAAATTTAAAAATATCATATACGATCATTCTTGCCACAAACCTAACACATCCTCTACTATTAATTCTAGGCTATAGGAGAGATGAAACATAGTTTTGCTAATAATAGACAAGTAATGAAAACAACCTAAATAAGCAGCATCTAAGGAATAATGTAGTACATCTATAGAAGCAATTTTAATAGCAAGATCAGACAACAGCAATAATAAAGGCAAAAATAAAAAAAAGGCATACCATAAAGTCTAGATTCTTCAAAATCTCCTTTTCTGTCTGTTGGCCAAAATCACCTGAGATATAAAAGACAAGAAATCCTATGTATTGTCAGAATCTTTAGCAATTATGACCTCAGTAAAAAAGAAAACAAGCCAATAAAATTCAAATTTTGAAAATATTAAAATTACAATAACAAGCAAATAGTGACTTCGTTATCTAGATATGAAACCCCTAGGTATTTGTACAAGGAAGATAAATGCACATATTCATATAAGCCCTAGCATATAAAATCTTCTGCTATCCTTTTAGGTAAAACCCATGAACATAAGTAACAAAAATGTCCCTCTGCAGGGAAATATATAAACAATTTTGGTTTTATCAAATTAAGTATGCATGGTAACATCTAGTTACAAGAAAATGTGAACTACTAGTAAATGTATGTATAAATCTCAAATAATAAAATGTATGTTGAGGGAGTTGAGGCCAGATACAAGACCCACTCTGTAAGTCTACCTATATAAGTGTCAAAAACAAAAATGACAACTACTATAACAAATCAACTAATCAATAGCAACAACAAAATTCCCCAGAAGACACAAGGAAATTGCAACTGGCACTGGGTGTTGTATTTAGGAAGACATAAAGAGGAAATAATAAAATAGCAAGACAAAATCTTAGTCAATGCTATATATATGTTTGTTATCTTGGTTAAGTAATATTTAAACATGATTTCAATTAAATTATATACTTATATTTTCTGTACATATTATCTAACTAAATATGAACCACATGCCGATTACAGTCTATTATGTCATTAAAATTTATGATTTTTTAAATGGATTAAAAATGTTTGCCTCATTGTCATTTTGTGAGAATTCATTCATTTGAATGTTACATGCATAAATTTCATTGACAGCTTTGTTATATATTATCACATGAGAATGACCATGAGTTCAATTGTGAGAAACAATCCATTAGATTTACAGATTTACTTGTGAGTAAGGAAAGGTTCATATCTTATTGTCATTTTTTTCAAGTGAATTTTTAGCCAAGCTCTTGGATTGAAACTCTTTCAGAATTTATATAATTTGACAAATAAATTCAAACTTCAATAAATTTATACAAAATCTTGCAAAAGTAAATGAACTGGCTGAGAAAAAGTATAGATATATTGACTTTTATTAGCATTAAACTATGAATAAACTCAATTAGCATTTTAGAAAGGTCTTTACAGGAGTCTAACAAGAATCTAGTATAATTTTATCTTTGAGAAATTGCTATTTACCTTTTCTGAGTCTTTACTGGAGTTAATTTCCCCTATAATTTACATTTTTCCTTTGTTTGTTTATTGTTTGTTTGAGACAGGGTTTGTTTGTTTATACTTCTATCTCTCTTGGAACTTTTCTCTAGACCAGACTCACTTCACACTCAGAGATTAGACTACCTCTGCCTCCCAAATGCTTGGATAAAGGCCTAAGCCAAAACACTCAGCTCTCACAACATACTATTTTGGCACTTTTCACTAAATTGTCTTTTCTTCCAACTTAAACTACCAATAAAGTTGTAGGTTTTTGAGGGCATGTTTGTTCATACTGAGTGTAGATAATAATAAATGAGCAAAGGTGAGTTTGCGTGCATGCATACATCTGCATGCATGTGTGTTCAAAACCATCTGGTATTCTTTCTTTCAGTAAATTTGCATATGTAGCAAAATTCCCTTCAAATTTGATTTTGACATGTTGAAGAGATTATTAATCATTAATCCAATATTCAAAAAATTCTTGCTAACTGGCAGACATACTGAGAACTAAATAAGGGAATGTTAAGTGAAGGAAGTCAGAAAATGCTGAGGAAAATGTAATTTGAATCTACTGTTATAATTATTCATGATGTTTTTAATTTATATGACTGAGTTGCCTAATTTAAAGCCTGCAACCAAAAAGTCAGAACAGAAAATAAAATGCATTCATTTCATTATTGACATCTTTCCTCTTTCAAGAGATTCATTGCACTCAGAAGAAACACTTTAGCATTCCTGTTAGTAGAAACACAGTTTTTGTCTCAGCCAGTTCTCTGTCTTCAGAACATTCTAGGCAATACTCTTCTAGAAATTTCTTTGTCCTTCTGATACGTTCTTCTTCTCAATAATTTAGATAACATATGAGATTTTCCTGAGATTAAAATGAACAGTATTGCTCCTTTTATCTTGACAGGCAAAGAGTCACCTAATAGTTCTCAATAAACTTTCAATGTACTCTAGCCTCATCTTCAATCATGTCCCAGCCTCACTATGTGTCTGTGTAATGAGAGAAAAGTAAAGAAAGTCAAGCTGATGTAAGTTCCCACATTTATCACCAAACACTTCTCCAAAATAAAAGCTCTTGACTCTTTCATGTTCTCATTGTTGCAATTTCTACTCTAACTATGGAATCAAAACTGTTAGTTCTCTTGCAACATTTGTGTGACAGCCATATATCATTACTGTCACCCAAAGTGACTTCTCATAGCAGTGTCTTAAAAAGTTCTGTCAATTCTTATAAATGATTTGGAGCAGAAGTCACTGATAAAGACAGTTTGTCAGGTGAGAAAGAATTGTCATTTATTATCAGAAGAAAGGAGATGAAAACTTTTTATTTATATATAGCATTTTAAATGAAACCATTCCTTTATTTATTGCACAAAGATAAAAAATGTTGGCTCAATTTTGTAAACAAAGAGTTTTAAAGACAAATGTGTAACAGGGAAGATTCATCCCTTTTTGTCGTAGAAATGTAAATATTGTATCTATCTTGATATTCCCATATCATATTATTTATGAACAATTTTTATGGTTAGGCCTGGAGAGTTTTTATGAGAAATAATTTATAGGTAAAGGAAACAAGGAACTCTTATTTTTTAGAGTAATTTTGTTATTCTAATAAATTACTCTAAGATATCTTGCAAATTAAAATACTTTTATACCCAGACTACATCTTTTTTCCCTTTAATCCTTTTGCTAAAATCCTTGTGAAGCCACATATGAATTTTCATTTGTACTATGTAGCTCCTGCAATAATAAACGGATTTTGTGTTGACTGACACCTGCTGAGCCTGCATTTAGCTTTCTGTCATAACAATCAGGCACACAGACAGGCAAATAGATTTTTCTTGCCTAACTTATTTTAAAATATATATATATATATATTATTTTGTTCTTTCTTAAAGAGTCTATTATGTTTCTAACAGACCTAAAGGGATTCAGCTTGGAATGATTTTTTTTTTTGATAAACTTTACAAATAAATAGAGCATACCATTTATGATTATTATCATCACCATCATTATTATTATTATTATCATCAACATTATAATGCTTTTACATGTTTACCTATGATTTTACTAATTAGTCTATTGAAGTCCTTATTTCTTTAATTATAAGTTATGCTATGGTACTTTAGAAAATAGCTTCCATTGGTTTGTCTATTTGCTTGTTTTTGTTTTGTTTATTCTTTGTTTATTTATCTATTTTTGGTTTAAACAAATGAAATCATCAAATCTTACTTCCTCATGGTAAGATTTACAAAGCATACATGTTATAAATTCTATAGAAAATATACTAGTTTTAATGATATTAACTCTTGTTAAAGTTTTAGTTAATGAAAAAAGCAAATTTTTCATCTGTTCCTTCAGCTATGTTACAGAACCACCAGATTAAATAATTTTAAATATTCAAAGTTTTGAGAATATTTTCATGACCTAACAGCAGTCAGAAAAATAAGCAGCTTTTGCCTAGGTCACAGCTCAGACTAAAATGAGTTTATACAAACCTTGCATTACTTCACAAACTATACCCAAATTTATTCATAAACAAAACAAAAACAAACAAAAAACAAAACATCATCTTATTAGTACTGAGACAGGCAGGTTGTTCAATGGAATAAAACTGAAGGCAAGAAATAAACCCATATGTCTATATACGTTTGATCTCTGAAAAAAAAGCTAAAAGACTTACTTGAAGAAAAAGGAAACATCTTCAATAAATGGTGCTGGTGTAGATGCTGGTGTGTGCAGAGAAGGAAAATAGATCAGTGTTAATCACCTTGCTCAAAGCTCAAGTCTAAATGGATCAAGGACCTCAACATAAAACCAAATACACTGAATCTAGTAGAAGAGAAAGTGGGAAAGAACCTGAAACTTGTTGGCATAGGGGAAACTTTTCTGAACAGAGCACCAATGGCTCAGGCTCTAAGATCAAGAATTGATGAGTGGGACCTTATGAAACTGAACAACTTCTGTAAGGGAAAAGACACCTTCAATAGGCAATAGGACAAATAACAACCTACAGATTGATAAACTCTTCACTAACCCTACATTTAATAGAAGGAGACTATCCAAAATATATATATATAAAATTCAAGAAGTTAACCTGCAAAAATATAAATACCCCAATTAAAAAAATGGGTTACAGAGCTAAATACAGAATTCATAACAGGACAATAATGAATGAGCAAGAAGCACCTAAAGAAATGTTCCAAGTCCTCAGTCATCAGAGAAATACAAATCAAAATGACCTTGAAATTCCACCTTCCCCAATCAGAATAGCTAAAATCAAGAATTCAATACTGGCAAGGATGTAGAGGAAAAGAAACACTTTTCCGTTGTTGGTGGGACTGCAAACTGTTACAATCACTCTGGAAAACAATCTGGCAGTTTCTCAGAAAATTGGACATAGGACTACCTGAGAACCTAGCAATTTCTCTCCTGGGCATATACCCAGAAGATGTTCCAACCTGTAATAAGGACACATGCTCCACTATGTTCAGAGCAGCCTTATTTATAATAGCCAGGAGCTTGAAAGAACCCAGATGTCCTACAACAGAGGAATGGGTACAGAAAATGTGGAACATTTACACAATGGAGTACAACTCAGCTGTTAAAAACAATGAATTCATGAAATTCTTAGGCAAATATATGTAACTATAAAATATCATCCTGAGTGAGGTAAACAATCAAAAAAGAACACACATGGTCTGCACTCACTAATAAGTCTATTATTAGCCCAAAAGCTCCAAATAACAAGGATACAACTCACAGACCACATGGATCTCAAGAAGGAAAACCAAAGTGTCAATGCTTTGGTCCTTCTTAGAAGGAGAACAAAATATTAACAGAAACAAAATATGGAGATAAAGTATTGGGCAGAGACTTAAGGAAAGGCCACCCCCACTCAGAGACTGTCCCACCTAAAGATTCATCCCATATACAGTTACCAAACCCAGACACTATTGTGGATGCCAAGAAGTGCATGTTCAAAGGAGCCTGTTATGGCTGTCTCATGAGAGGCCCTGTCACAGCCTTACTAATACAGAGACTGGTGCTCACAACAAACCATTGGACTGAATGCGGTGTCCCCAATAGAGGAGTTAGAGAACGGACTGAAGGACTTGAAGGGGATTGCAACCTTCAAGAACAATATCAACCAACCAGTCCTCCAGAGCTCCCAGGGACTAAGCCATAAACAAAGGAGTACACAGGGCTCCAGCTGCATACATTGCAGAGGATGGCATTGTCATGCATCAACTGAAGGAGAGGCCCTTGGTCCTATGAAGACTCGATGGCCCAGTGTAGGGAAACTGAGGGCAAGGATGTGGAAGTGGGTAGGTGGGTTGAGGGACACCCTCATAGAAGCAGAGGGAGGGAGGATGGGATAGAAGGTTTTGGGGAGAGGACTAGGAAAGGGGATAACATTTGAAATGTAAATAAAGAAAATA
>JADRCD010145482.1:0-10610 GCA_019843815.1 Montemys delectorum
GATGGATCCATAGGCCTTGGATTTCTGCATTAAAAATGAGATAGACCAATACACATCCTACAGCTTGGGTTTTTGGGAGACATACACTAGAGGCTTTAAATGATTGTTTAAGAGCCTGGAAGTAGAATATTGACATATGAAATATGGCCCCTTTCATTTCAGTATGTTCCAAAGCAGCCCCCTAATGAGCTATGATTCTAGCAGGTAAATGAAGATTTAGCAGAAGTTAAGAAGCAAGAGAAGGAAGGAAAATAGGTATGTGATTGAATGGAAAAGCGTTTGGTAGCAGTTATGCAGTTTCAAGTTCAGGATCAGACATTATGCTTATTTTTATCTCTGATTGCCAAGACGTTATTTTGCTGCTGGATGCAACCATTATGGGGAAGAACAAAATTCAGTTCACCTCCATTTGTCACCAGAGTATATTGTGTTGGAAACATAAAAGCAGGAGAAATAAAAGATACTTCTTATTGAATTTTAATTTTGAGAATGTGGAACCAATTTCTGGGCCTTGCAGATGCAGTGAGCCAAAGCAGTGTGAAGAAGGCTTAGTGCTTGACACAGGCTATTTCTAGGACATTAAAACACAGGTTGGATGCACAGGAACAGTCACATGCTGGCCACACCCCCTTCCACATTTATAATCACAAACAGCAGATCATTATCCTATCTTATTTGTGAAACTTTGAGTTATATATTTAAACAAAGCAATCCGCAAAGCTCCTAAAGTCTCAGATAAGATATTTTCCCCATTCACACCATATCAGAGAAGAAAAAAAGAAAAAATAACCTTTATAGCTGGCTTTGGGAAAATGCCTCTCCTACATATGTCTTTATTTGCTATGGTATCCAGGGAGATCTCTTAGTACATCCCTATTATTAAAACCAGATAGCCTATCAAGTGAGTTTACGGTAGTACAACAAAGAAAAAGACAGTCCTTTCTTTAACCTTACACTCCTGTAAAAGCACACACTAGTACAGAGTAGAACTACTGGGGAGGGTAAAAAGATAAGAAAGGGGCAGGCATATGCATGGAGCGTGTTTCTCTTTAGTTTTGTCTGGGAAAAAAAAAAGTCTCAGAAGAAAGATCCAGACTCAAGACAGTCTGAACTCAGTCTGACTTTGAATCTTTGAGTTGTCTCTAGCTTTCCTTGTGGAACAGTGAATCCAAGTTCTTGCCACCCATAATGTAGGGATGAGAATAGTTACCCGTCTGGCACAAAGCAGGATAGGCAGAGAGAAAAGAAGGAAGAGAGTCTTATATGTGAAGGACTCTGTCCAGGGTCTGATCAATGGTCAAGATCTTGTAGCAAAGGTTCAATGGTCACAGGCAAGGTAGTTTTTAGGGTTTAATTTTTGATAGTTTGTTATTAAAATCTCTATCTCCTCTGTGTCCTTTAAAAGATCTCCCTTCATGATGCAGAGATGTAGTCTCAGTATACAAAGTCAAACACCAATATCCCCTCCTTTCCCATGTGTCACAGGTGAAGTGTGTCACTGGGGCTCTGCCAGTGAGTGTCCCTACATACAACTGAGCAGAGAATGATATGAAGACTGCATTGGCCATAGGTAGTAGTGACAGTGCTCACAACACACTGAGCTCCCGGTGGCTGTGGCAGCAGCAGGATCCTAGCACCCAGGGTCTGATAGCACCCACCACTTCCCCATTCCTGCCTCTCCTTTGATTTGTGTTTCCTTCCTTCTTTCTTTCCTTCCCTTCTTTATCTACCTGTGAAGTATTTGTAATGGACCACAATAATATCATAAGCCCAAGGCACACACCTGCACAGCTTCATAAGACATCTTGGTATCTTCTCTTATCTTTGCTTATGATTTCTTTTTTTAAAAATGTACTAATGATAATTTTGAAGCCTCTATAATCTCTCTTTCCTTAACTCATTTACTTTTATCCTTTTCAGAACAACTTTCTGTCTTAAATATTCTATTATGCCCACATGTTTTAAATATCTGAAATTTAATAACTTTATCCATGTATGTGTCTATAAACATAAACACTGTATGGAATAGATGGGTGGCCTCCGCTTTAGATAATCTGGAGAACAAATATAATGAAAAGTCTCAATACAAATATCAGTGCAAACCACAGCTCTGGATTCAAAGGGAAAGAGAAAGAATTTATTCTGAGCTAAATCTGAATGAATTTCTTCTGGAACCCTGGATTTGTGTTGCCCTGAGTAATATGGTCCAGCATAGAAGCAGTTACACACACTGTTACAGTCACAGAGAAAAGAGAGTCATACATGAAGGTGGAAACACCATGTTGGTAGGGCATAGCAAAGCCAGGAAATCTCTGCTGTAGAAACCTATGCTATCTGTCAATATTCTTAGCTAAGCTAATGAGCTCCAAAGGTCTTACCTAATAGTTTTAAGGATATTGGGTCAGACAAAAACAGTAGGTGCTAAATGACTTTTAAGGGAATTAAAAATAGATTGAGGTTCATTTTGACTCTGGATCAACAACATTCCAACCTCCCCTCAATCTCACCACTCAGTCAGCCTTGCAGAATCCTCAGCATAGGTGTAGGTTTTCCTAGGAAGTTCAGTTCACACAAAGCATTTACAACAAAACAAAAACAAAAACAAAATCTCCCAACAAAAATCTCCTGCCACCACCATCAACAATCTCCTTTTTAAAAGGGGGGAGTCATACAGGCTGTCTTAGTCAGGGTTTCTATTCCTGCACAAACATCATGACCAAGAAGCAAGTTGGGGAGGAAAGGGTTTATTTGGCTTACTTCCACATGGCTGCTCATCACCAGAGGAAGTCAGGACTGGAACTCAAGCAGGTCGGGAAGCAGGAGCTGATGCAGAGGCCATGGAGGGATGTTCCTTACTGGCTTGCTTCCCCTGGCTTGCTCAGCCTGCTCTCTTATAGAACCCAAGACTTCTAGCCCAGGGATAGCACCACCCACCCCACAAGGGGTCCTATCCCCTTGATCACTAATTGAGAAAATGCTCTACAGCTGGGTCTCATGGAGGCACTTCCCCAACTGAAGCTCCCTTCTCTGTGATAACTCCAGCCTGTGTCAAGTTGACACACAAAACCAACCAGTACACAGGCTAAAAGTGAAATAAAATCAACAAACAAGAGTAGGGACCATACTGATATATAGGTATATGGTGTCCTTGAAAACCACAAAAAAAAAAAAAAAAAAAAAAAAAAAAAAGGAAGAAAAAGTCCCAGAGAAAGCAAAAGTTAGGAGAGAAAAAGGAGAAGGGAAGAAGAAGGATGGGGGAAGAGGGGGTAAGGAGGGGAGAGGGAGAAGGGATGGAGCAAATGAGGCTGAGGAAAGGGAAATAAGAAGGTCAGAAGGAGGGAGCAGAGAAAGAGAGTGGAGGAGGGATAACAGGAAGCTGAATAAATGGAGTGGGGAAGGAAGAGGAGTGGAGAAAATGAACAGAGGGTGAAAAGGAGGAGGAGGGAAGATTAGGAGTGGAGAGGGGAGGAGATAAAAAAAAGGAGGGCAAGGAAGAGAAGAGGTGAAAGAGATGGGGCAGAAGAAGAGGAGTAAGAAAGGAGGAGGAGAGCAGGAGTGGAGAAAGAGGAGGAGGAGGAGGAATGGGGAAACAAGAGAGGTGAAAGAAATGGGGAAGGGAAAGGGGAAAGGAGATAAGAACTGGTGACCTTGATCAGACAGAAGATGGATAACTCTACTGAAAGCAGAGAACCTTCAGCACCGCACCTTCAATAACAGACTGAACCAGGAAACAATCACTCTGGCCAAGACCTTGGGAAAGTATTTACTTTAGGCTGCAGGGTTGGGGTGAGGTGGGGAGAGAAATCACTAGTCCTCCCTCCCTCCTCTGAATGTGTCTCCCTGGGGAAGGACTCACTACTTTCCCTACAAAATGCAAACGTGGAGTCTGGAGGTGCTCCACCTCAGAGGTGCATACACTCCAAAACTGAGAGGTGGTGTCTGAGTGTAGCACCTGCCTTGGGTACCCTGAAGAAGAGAATGCATAAATTTCTGCTGAAAAGAAAAGGTAATTCCAGTGAGGCTCCTTAGTTATAAAATTAAGAAGTGAAAACTGAGAGAAAACAGCAAAAATCTAATGTATTATGATTGGGGAAGGAGAAACATTGGGGAAGAAAGCCTGGGAAAAATTGCAGAAATGGCCAGTCCTTTCTACATTAAAGCAAAATGATCAAAATAGAATAAATATATGCACATATAAAAAAGACAATATTGAAAGAGATGGAAAACAGGAAGTTGCAAACACTTTGGAAAATAACGAAAGATAAAGAAAACAAACAGGCAGGTGTTTAATTGAACTAAGTAGAAATTCTAGGATTTAAAATTTACAATTATTGAAATTTAAAACTCAAGGACTTGTATATGACAGTTAAATGAACACACCTGAAGGTAATAAGAATACAGTATGAACATTAAGACAATTTATGGTTCTATTTCCTACATTTTAATTATCATATAAATTATAACATAGCACATATATCCTCAGCAACTTGTTTCCCTGCTGTTAAGTGGTATTTGGGGAGATTTATTGCATGGTACATATCAATTTTCTGCCATATACCTTCCTCTTGGTATTTAGTAAGGTACCAACATTGTTACTGTAAATGGTGCTGTAATTTCCATTCTTGCATGTGTCTCCTTATTCTAGGTCCATACATCTAGAAGTAGAACTACACCCTTAAAATATAACATCTAAGTGTTCCCAAACTGCTCTCAAATGTGATTACATCAACTTATATTAGAAGTAATCATGCAGAAGGTTTCACACATCCCTCATCCTTGCCAATGTTTGCCACTGATACTAATAATTGTGAGATGTTATCTGTTGGGCATCTTCTCCTGCAGTTGCTGACTATGAATCCTCTTTCATGAATACTGGGATAGAGATTTCCTGTGCTCACGCACACCCAGTTCTCCTTTTCTTTGTTACAAGTCAGGTTTGTATTACTCATCCCTCACCACCAATCCCTGTACAGCTAGCCAAAAGTTGTGGGATTAGTCTTGACTAATGTTTTGTATGCGTAGGAAAGAAGTCTTCAAGGGCCCATTCATCCCTTGTACTACATGTTTTTTATAGAAAATCAGACAATTCTTCTGAACTGATCCTTATGGTTCGAGAATTGGCTCTCTAATATGACTGTTCCAAGACGTTAATTACCCATTTCCTGTAGTAAAGAGAGCACTGGTAGTCCAAGGTATGATCAGCAGTGGAGATATACAAAATATCATGTTAGATAGTCCTAATCAGCCACTTACAACTGCAAGGAGCTGGCTGGCTGTATGTACAATACTTTCAAACATCCTAGTAAACTGATGGACACAATGAAATCGACTCGGTTGCTTCTAATATCTCTGGACAAAGCAGGTGAAGAAAATGATGAGTTCAGAGATTTGAATTCCCATCTAAGTACTGAGAATCCTCACTGTCATATATTCGAGAATCCAGGTAAAGTAAAAATCACAGGTGGTGGATCTGCATGCAGACAAGGCACATGGTGTGAGATGAGGGCTATAGGATGAGGGAACAAAAACTGGACATGGATCTGTGGGTGTTAATAAGGACCGAAGAGCCAGATCAGAGAGTTCCCATCCTCCCCTTTATTACTTTCTAGTCTATTGATTTATTTTCTGATACAGTCTTAGGATTTCTATTGCTTTGTCAAACCACAATGGCCAAAACCTAATTTGGAGAGGAAAGGATTTATTCTGCTTACATTTCCACAACACTGTTCATCATCGAAGGAAATTGGGAGAAGAACTTAAATAGGGCAGGAACCTGGAGGAGAAGCTGATGTAGAGACCATGGAGGGGTGCTATTTACTGTCTTGCTTTTCATGGCATGCTAAGCCTGCTTTCTTATAGAACCCAGGACCACTAGCCCAGGGATTGAACACACAACGGGCTGGGCCCTCTCAATAGATCAATAATTAAGAAAATGCCTTTTAGCTGAAACTTATGGAGACATTTTTTTTTTGAATTAGGTTTCTTTTCTTTCGGATAAGTCTAGATTGTGTGTCAAGTTGACATAAGACTAGCCAGCACAAACACTCAAATAAAATAATTTACATAAAATCTTCAGATTGTCATGTTTGTTTGTTTTCTGATAAAGATGTGGGGTCAGAGAATAAAGGATATAGTATTAGGTAGTGTGGTCTTCAGCCGAGTTAGAAAAGGCCATCTTAGCTCTAGATTGGCAATCTGTCCCATGGAAATCCTTGGATGTTTTAGGTAAAAAAAAGAATAAAATCTTTTCGTTCGGCTATCGTTCTTATAAATTAATGTAATACTGTCAAGGACATGCTTAGTATAAAGAAATGGAAATCAGCAATAAAAATCATTCCTAGATTGCAGACTCACAGACACCAACTATTGCTATCATTTGATATTTATTTTTTGGATAATGAATGTAAATTTTTAGGGATGTGAAACACTGTCAGCAAACCTTGAACCACAGGGAACAGCAGACAAGCACCAATAGTCTGTCCTGCCCCTTATGTGTTACCATACCCATGTTTTTCCATGCTCTGGTCCACAGCCACTGAGCACTTTACTCCATTGTACATTTTTAAAATATTGACCTGGAATACCTTAAAAAGAAGTGTGTGTGTGTATGTGTGTGTGTGTGTGTGTAACATGACTTGGCTCCCCAGAATATAGGCCAATGCCAGTGTGAAGGGAAGACTCAGATGGCAAGAGATGTGCTTGTAAACAGAATGTGAGAGGTCCTGTACCTAGGGCAGTCCCCTCATATCCTAATACCCAGCTCTCAGCTCTAAACCTTTGAGAAGATCATCCAAGGCTGAGTCCTCCAAGCCTGTGCTCAAGTATAGCAGCAAAAGTCTACAGCCACTAGTTTCCTTGTGGGAAGAAAGCCAGATGCGCAGTTGTGGTCTCCAGGAAGTTTCTGTAGACCAGAGGCAAGAGGAGTGTGTGCATCTTTACAGATTTAGGAAGAGAACAGTGATTCCTAAGCTGGCTAGGACCACATCACCAGCCTTTTTCCTGACCCAATGTCAGTTTTTAACCTTGTTCAATCTTGTGGGGTTTTGTTTTGTTTTTGTGTTGTTTTGGTTTTTTGCCTCAGTAATGAGCTAGAAGAGTGTTGGTTCATTTCTGCCTGGCCTCAGATGGATGAGGACAGACTTTGTCCCATGGAATTTTATTTAGAAGAGAACTAATGATGAACAGCAGTTGATCACATGACTTTGTATAAATCTCTACTCTCTCTACATCTCAATTTCCATCAGTGAAACATGAGAGAACTAGACTCCTTTCTGCACTCATGTCAAGGCTTCAACACAATCACTATTTTCTTACGATCCAAGGTTGAACCTTGCCTATTCCATGTGACTACCAACCAGACATCCCACATATGCGATTTTCAAAATTAGAATTTCTACTTCACACTAGAGTAACAAGGGACAGCAAACAAAGGCTGTTGGTGGAAAGAAATAAAGCACACGTGTACTTGGAACTGTGTTTCCCTTTGAGGAGAAGGCTAGATTTAATGTGGTTGGGCATCCAATGTGACTCCAACACCTTAAATGTACTTGTAGTGTAGTGCACTACTACATGGGTTTCTAGAAGGCTCACCCTAAAGTCTTCTAAAGACTTCCTCAGAGAAGAAAGCTGGGTTGGGCTGTGCAGATCTTACATCAGGTGATGGCTTGTAATGCTTGGCCCAAGGATTGGCACTACTTAGAGGTGTGGCCTAGTTGGAGAAGGTGTGTCATTGTGGGCATGGGCTTTAATACCCTAGTCCTAGCTTCCTGGAAGCCAGGATTCTGCTAGCAGCCTTCAGATGAAGATGTAGAACTCTCAGGTCCTCCTACACCATGCCTGCTTGGATGTTGCCATGTTCATGCCTTGATAATAATGGACTGAACCTCTGAACCTGTAAGCCAGTCCCAGTTAAATGTTCTTCTTATAAGATTTGCCTTGGAAATGGTGCCTGTTCACAGCAGTAAAACCCTAACTAAGACACATCAGGACCACAGCAGCCATGCTCTCCAGGAAAACACAATGGAGTCATATCTATCATTTAAAATGTTCTGTCTACTTACATGTTCTCCATAACTACAAAATAACCAGATGAAATTAATATCAGTAGACCCTACTAACCCAACCATCCAAAGTATTAAGACTTCAACATATAGTAATCATCAAAAACATAATCAAGATGTCCTTCCCCTTATCTATTCTCTCCTAAATTATAGATACTGGCACAGAGGATTTTTATAATTACAGACTATCTCAGTTCTAGTGAGAGACTTCTGTTGGGGATATCCAGTTTATCTTTAGATCTCATTTATCTCTCAGACCCTTGATTCAGTGAATTAGAACTCAAGAAACCAGACCCATTGGTGATGTATAGTCAATTCTGGTCACCAGTCCCCACCTCCTTGCTTGCCCTGAGCACCCCACTGTTCATTCTACTCAGCCAGAACTCATACATCTCATCACCTCTAAGCACTGCCTTCTTCCTCTGCTGTGTTCTCTGTCATTCACTAGGTCTCTGCCCATGAGTGTTAATTACCATTCTCCCATGGGGATTATTCATCCAGACCTCAGAACACTGAGCTCCTGTTTACTCCTTGATTTTTTTTCATCTAAACTGATGAATCCAGCACCTGTCCAGCTCTTCCATCTCTCAAAGGACCAACATTTCAAGTCCTTGCTGGGAGTTCATGTGCCCCTGATACAGAGCAGAAACACCACATAAATTGTGACTAAAGTAAAACCGTTTTTTTTTCCTTCATGGAAATCGTTTTCTAGATAGCTAAATGCCTTGCCCAGAAGAACAGAGATATTGATAGCTCATCTTTACAGCATGGTGAGAGATGGGTAGGGAACACTTCAGTGTCAATTTGGACAATTACAGTCCTGGCAATATTAATTCCTCCCCTTTGCAGAGAATCTTCCTCCACTGCCTACCCAAATTCCAAGGGCACAGGCCAATGTGTTGGTTTCTCCCACCATGGTTTCTCATCATTTTAGTTTTTGCTTTTCCATTGTTTTCAAGAGCATGGCCTCCTTATTCATTAATTCTTTTTACCATACATGTATGTATATAAATATGAACATATGATTTCCAGAGCTAAATCCCACCTCCTAAGGTTTCTATGTCCTTCAAAATTAATGCCACCAGCTGGGGACCAAGCAATCAGCATCCAGGAGAATATGCAGGGTATCTGCTATCCAAACCCTAAAAGCAGTAGTATAACTTTCTGCCTCTTCCATTCTAAGTCTCACAAAGTCAGAGAACCTTTGTCTTTTCCTTTCTGTGCACTGTGCTCTGTCCCCTGTAAGGACTCCACACGTTCATGATGAATGAATTAAATATCCTATTAATATGTGCTTGCCAGGTAGGTGGAAAACTTAAGTCAACCCTCTCTGATAGAAATAGAATGTGAATCATGTCTTTAATTTTAAATCTTCCAGTAGATTCATTTTTTTAAGAAAGTAAAAAGAAACAGGTGAAATCCATGTTATTTTACTTTATCAAATCCAATGTGTTCAAAATATAATTAGTTCAACATTAGTCTAAAAATACAATGGAAGTTTTTGTTTTGTTTTTTTTTTTAACCTTAATTTTGTCATCCTCTGCTTTTGCAATCCAGTCTTCGGTAATTATGCCATATTTCAGTTTAGAAGGTAATTTTTATCGGAAATACCTGGTCTATATTTAGGCCTCATAAACTGACAGCTAAAGAACTAAGATTCATGTATTCGAGTTGTTCTAAATGCAGTTATAAAAGTTTTCCAATAACTGAATCAAGTAATGATTTTTAAATTTAAGTTAATACAAATGAAATAAAGTGAAAGATTCAGAACCCTGACTCCGGTCTCCCTAGGCACATTTCTGGGAGTCTGTGGCCCAAGAATTGGGATGTGTCAGGCAAGGCGGGCCTCCCAATCTGAATCAAAGCCCTCAAGCCCTGTAGATGAAGTTTGCTAATTTACTTCCATGCTCCGGGCCCGAATTAGCCACTTTTGCATCACTGGGACCAAAATACTTGACAGAAAAGATGACTCCACTACAGAAGCAAAAATTCAACATGGCAGGGGAATAGAACAATCCATGCGGTGGTGGCCAGAAAGCACAGATAAGAGGAAGGGGCAGTGAGTAAAAGACCTCTAAAATCCACCCCTAGTGACTCACTTCCTCCAGCTACCTCCAAAAGTAATGCCACCAACTGGGGGATTTAGTAGTCAGCATCCAGGAGGGTGCTATGCAGGGTACTTCCTATTCTAAGCTTAGCAGGATCAAAAGCAAAGTTTCAACATTGAATGGTCCAAAGTCCATTCACATCTGCTGCCTGCTCCGCCTTCATCGCCTGCCTCTCTGCCTCTCACTAAAGTCACTGCAGCCCCTCAGCCTCCTCATGGTTGCTCATACTCTTCACCATCTTCCACCTTAGGACATTCATTCCCACCCAGCCCTCGTATCTCTGCGTGGGTATTACCTCATTTTCTCCTAGTCTCCATTCAAATACTACCCAGAAACACCACATCGAAGTATTTATTTTTATTATTTTAAATTGTGAGTGTGTGTATATGTGTGGGCGAGGGTGTTTGCAGGTGCACACATGAGTACAGGTGTCCAAGGAGGT
>JADRCD010145486.1:0-12805 GCA_019843815.1 Montemys delectorum
TGTTGGTGTCCCTGAGAGGCCTGTTCCTTTCTGAAGGGAAACAAGAAAAATGGATCTGGGAGAAATGGGAGTCAGGAAACTGTGAGGAGTGGATGGATTGGAAACTGTAGTCAGCATGTATTGTATAAAAGAATGATTAATACATATATATGAATATGGATACAGATATAGATATATAGATATGCATTCAGCAACATAATCTTACCATTAAGTTCTAGTGGCAACCAAGGGCAATAGCAATACCATAGATTGGTTAAGGATCAATTGGACAACTCTGATTAACAACTCTGGTGACAGAAATGTTACAGAGGTAACCAATTATCTTCTTATTGGATTTAAGGTCGACTCTGTAGGAAGAAATACATACATGGTATTGTAAATGTGATCTAGAACCCATGGTCGGGGAACTCTCAAGCTCTAGGGGAAACCAACTACTGCTCTTTGTAAAATGAAAAAAAAATGTATCCAACTGCATTCTAAATTTATATTTCTCTATCCATAGTTAATTGCAGTTCTTCATCAGAGAAGTTTCTTCCTGCAGTGGATGGTGGTTAACACACAAATGCACAACTGGTCCAAGTGCACAGGATAAGTGGCTGTCAAGTGCTCAGATACAAATGAGACAGCTATAACACCTTCCTTCCCAAGGCTTAACCACCATCTCACATGGCAAAACAGTGCCTCTGGACATGACAGAACCACTCCATTATGAACATGAAACATCCATGGTTGCCTGGAAAACATCTCTACAAAAGCAAGCCATTCCTGCATGGATGGGGTCATTCATGAGCCCACAACCTACCTGAAGAGGTATGGACAGTTGATGTCTTATGTGAGAGGGAAAGTCAGTTTTTTTCTAAGGATGTGGCTTCTGGTGGGTCAACCACGCTCCAGTGAATGACCTCACAGCTAGGTGTATATGGACATAATTAGAGATGGTTGGCTTTTAAGAAAAAAAAGTGTTAAATAATTTTTGAAAGCAGACACAAAGTTGGGGAGGGAGGAAGATAGGAATGGTTCTAAAAGGAATTAAAGGGAGGTGTTAGAATAACTATAATCAAAATAAGTTATGTGAAACACTCAAAGAATTAATAAAAATACCATTTAAATGATGTCTGTGACTCTAATCCAAAGATCTGGTTGTAAACTCTAAAAGGTTTTAAATTTAGATTTAATTTACATGGTTTTTAAATTCAAATATTCTAGGAATGGAAATGATTCCAAGAACCATCCTCTCTAAGGATACTATTTTGGTAAATATTGCTGTAATAAGAGAAATTATCTCCTTAATTTAAAAGTTAGCTAATATATCAAAGCTAGTATACCTAACAAGTTGGAAGGTTTAGTAACACTGAGTGTATCCCAGGCTGGTCTTTAACTTATAATAGCCTATCTTAAATTAAGATTGCACTCAGTCTCCTTAGAAATTAGATATGACTAATTAATATGTCTAAGAGCATATCAAAGTTTCAGCTTTCTTTCTTTGTTTCTTTGTTTCCTTGTTTCTATGATTCTTTCTTTTTTGTTGTTGTTCTATTTATAGTTAGAGTAGCATGAAGTAGGATAAAGTGATATTGACAATAGTGGTCTCATACCAGAACCATAAATATAATGTTTGGATCCTATTCGCACAATTGCACATCAATCTAATCTTAGACACTCTACTTACACACACACATACACATACACACAAACACACATGCATATAATATATATTAGAAAATATATATTATTTAAAACACCACTATATTTTGATTTCTTATAAATCATAAAGAAATTTTATCCTATGCCAAAAATAACTTCTATAGGATTTTTTTAAGAAAACAGACTTTTACAAAATATGGGAGCCTGGATATTTAATGAAACAGGCTGGCCTGAACCTTGTTATATAGCTCAAGTTGGTCTTCAGAGTCTCAAATGCTGAAATGACAGGCATTTGCTACCTATAATGGCTATTCTGGTTGTCAACTTGACTATATCTGGAATGAACTACAATCCAGAATTACAGGGCTTATCTGTAATCCAGACCTTGAGGCTAGAAGACACAAGTTTCTGATCAGGATCTTGACATGGAAATCTTGAGGCATGGTGGTTATGCAAATTTTAAACCCAGGCAAAGGTAGTACATGTTTTTAATCCCAGGAGACTAAAGAAAGGATATCTCTGAGTTCAAGGCTAGCCTCGGACAAAAACAAGTCCCAGATCCAGGAGAGGTGTTACACACCTTTAATCTGGGCCACAAATTTTGTTGGAATCTACTTCTACAGAAGACCAGATGAAACAACTAGCCTCGTGAGACTGAGAAGCTACTAGATTCTTGGACTTCCAATTCACAGCTGACCATTTTTGGGGAATTAGACTACAGATTGTAAGTCATAATAAATTCCTTCAATATAGAAAGACATTCCATACATTCTGTAACTCTAGAGAACCCTGATTAATACACTACTCCTTGGCAACAAATAATTTCTAAAAATAATATATATTATTTCTTGAGACATAATAGGATTAAATTATTTCCCCTTTTCTTTTCTTCCCTCCAAATCCTTCCAAATACCCATCCTTGCACTCTTTCCAATTCATGGTCTCTTTTTTTTTATCAATCATTGTTACATACACATATATACTTATATATACATATACTTTCCTAAATATGTAAATACACCCTATTACATTTGTATAATGCTATTTGCATGTATGTTTTCAAGGCTGACCATTTGGTGTTGGATAGTCAATCAATAGTCTGGAGAAGACTATTTCTCCTCATCTCAGCATTCTTTAATTGCCATAGCTCTTTGAATGTGATTGAGGTCTCATGGTCTTTCCCCATCTACTTTAGAATATCTATGAGCTCATCATTAGGCAGTCATGTAAGACTTTATAAGTGCATTTTCTGACATTCCTAAGTGATATAATCTCACAGCTTTTACAATCTTTCTTCTCTCCTTCTGCAATATTCCCTGAGACAAAGGGGAAGGGGGAGCTTTGTAGATCTTTCTGTTAGGGCTGAGATCCACAACATTTTGGTTGGCCATTAGTTTTCAGCAATAGTCTCTTCATGTTGAAAAAAGAAGTTTCCTTAGTAAGTGAGATATACACTTATCTGTGGGTATAAGGACAAATATTAGGGGTGTAGTTAGGAATTGTGCTGGTTTAGGAAAGTAGGGTTTGCATGCTCTTCTCTAAGATCATCAATTTCCTAGCTCTGGGTAGCTGGATACATTTCCAGTACTAGGCATGACGTTCCTACTGTTTATTTGTCTGAAGTCCAATTAGAGGGCTCTTTGATACCACCAAGGTGTAGATACCACCATGGTATTGTACCCTTAGGGTTATTTTGACATGCTGGTCATTGCTGTGGTTAATAAGTATTTAACTGGGTTGGACTGTTGATTGTTTCCCACCTTTGGGGCTTGCATGGTACCTTATAATATTATTAAAGCTAGTTCTCAGACAGGAGACATTCAGATAAGTTCAGGAAGGAAGGGAGGGAGGGAGGGAGGAAGGAAGGAAGGAAGGAAGGAAGGAAGGAAGGAAGGAAGGAAGGAAGGAAGGATTGTAGTGTGAGTGATTCCTGTCCATAGCAATACTTTTCTTCTTTGGTCCACGTGTATGAGTGAAGATTCCTCAGCATCCTTTGACATCTATCATACTTCTATATCAACCCATGTAATTGGAAAAAAGCAGTTTAGCATTGTGGCTTTAATTTGTATTTCTCTTATCAATAGTGAATAACTTTCTGTATTTTATTAATGTATCACCTATGGCAAGATTGTTCATGCCTCTTGTTCATCATATCTATATTATTTTTGTCATATCCTTGTTAATATAAGATTTCTCAGATGTACTTTCAGTAGTCTTTTCCAATTAAGTATAAGAATATTTATACTTCAAGTTGTAACTTGTCTGTGTGGTTTTCTTCTGGGAAATAAAGTAAATAAATAGTTTTATCAGTTTTTGGCTATATCAGAATGTCCCTTTTAATAAATACAACCTCCCTTTTATAAATCAAGTCTTCTTGATTCTTTTGTAAACTTTTAGTTTTCCCATTCATAATGAAATCTTTATTCTCCCTAGAATTGATTTGTTCATTTGTTGAGAATCAAGTGAGCATGCTACATCTAAAATGCAGAAATATAGTTTCAACTTTATTTTCTTTGTTTGATGACTAATTTTTCAAGTTCCATTCATTGAATATTTCATCATTTTAAAAAATAACCAGGATTTATAACCCTGTGATGCATCATGTTTCTATAAATATTTGTCTCTGATTCTAAGCTCATTATTCTCTTTCTGAGCTGATTTTATTATTAAATCAATAGAGTGTATTAGTTACTAGAGAAATGCAATTTGCTATCTGGTAGAACAATTTTCATCTTTCACAAGAGCTATCTTAGATCACAACTTAGTTTTCTTCTATCATAAAAAATATATAATAAATTCTAACATGAATTTTAGAATTAACTTAGCAGAATACACCAGTCAATAAAAGCAACAGCAAATAAATTATGATTTATCTGGACTGCTTAAATACAAATACAAAATTCAAAGTGGATTTATAACTTTCTCAGCTCTTGCATGAATTATGATTTTAATAATCACTATTTTCTATGTTGAAAGTCATATCACCCAAAACCAATAAATTTTTCCCATTTGTAACAATTGTATTGATGGTGTAAAAAAATTTTGGGAGAAGACTAGCATTGTCCTCTATTATTTGGATGAGTTATAGCCAATCAGCCAATTACTTAATAAAACAAGAAGTCCAGCATCCTTGAAAAGGAGAGAATTCTCCATCACAGCACCACATGTTTTGCCTATGCTACTGGCACTCCTGGGTTCCTCCAGTTGGTCCTTTGAAAACACTGGCTAAACATCCTTCTGTTGGTCCTAGGCTTAACCTGAGGAAGTGGTACATATGTCTACTGACTGGCAACCTCAGTTTTTTAACATATAATGCCTACTTACAGCATCCTTCTTTTCATTTAGCTTAATGTTTTATCATCACTTTGATTGGTTATCAGTTTATTTTATAATCTTTGAAGGGTAAACAGTAATTTCAGTTGCTGTTTCTGAACAGTATGTAGCAGAGGATGGACTTGTCTGGCATAAGTGGGAGGAAAAGCCCTTGGTCCTGAGAAGGCTCAATGCCCCAATATAGGGGAATGCCAGGACAGTAAGGTGAGAGTGGGTGGGTGGGGGAGCACTCTCATAGAAGCAGAGGGTGGGGTATGGGATAAGAGGTTTGTGGAGGGGAAACTGGGAAAGGGGGTAACATTTCAAATGTAAATAAATAAAATATCCAATAAAAGTAAATAAAATTTAAAAAAAAAAAACAAGAAAAAAAAAAGAAACAAAATACCTGGTCAAACTGGATGCCTGCATGTTGAAGAATGCAAATAGATCCGTATCTATCATCCTGCACAAAACTCAAGTCCAAGTGGATCAAAGACCTCAATGTAAAACAAGAAACACTAAACCTAATAGAACAGAAACTGGGGAATAGCTTTGAATTCTTTGGTACAGGAGACAATTTCCTGAACAGAACACCAATGGCTCAGACTCTAAGATCAATATGATAAATGAGACCTCATGAAACTGAAAACCTTCTTTAATGTAAAGGACACAATAATTAGGACAAAACAACATCTTATATGGGGAAAATATCTTCACCAACACTACATCTGAAAGAGGTCTGACATCCAAAATTTATAAGGAACTCAAGAAGTTAGAGACCACCAACCCAAATTACCCAATTAAAAATGGGGTACAATAATTCCAAGTTTTCTGAGAAACTACCAAATTTATTTCCAAAGTGGTTGCATAAGTGTTCACACCAACAATGGAAGAGTGTTCCCCTTGCTTCACATCCTTGCCAGCATGGGCTATTACTTGTGTTTTTTATCTTAGCCATTCTGACCTGTGTAAGATAGAATCTCAGACTTGTTTTCATATGTATTTCACTGGTGACTAATGACTTTGAACATTTCTTTAAGTACTTCTCTACCATTCGAAATTCTTCTGTTGAGAATTCTCTGTTTAGCTCTATATCACATCTTTTAATAAATTTTAGACATTAACCTCCTGTCAGATATAGGGTTGGTGAAGATCCTTTCCCAATCTATAGGCTGCAGTTTTGTCCTACTAAGAGTGTGTTTTGCCTTTCAGAAGCTTTTTCAGTTTCATGAGTTTCCATTTATTAATTGTTAATCTTAAAACCAAGCCATTCTGTTCAAGAAACTGTCTCCTGTACCAATGCTTTCCAGGCTATTTCCCATTTCTCTATCAGATTTAGTGTATCTGGTTTTATGTTAAGGACCTTGATCCAGTTGTACTTGAGTCTTGTACAAGGTGATAAATATGGATCTATTTGCATTCTTATACATGTAGACAGCCAGTTAGGTCAGCACCATTTGTTCAAGATGCTTTCTTTTTGCCATTGTATGGTTTTGTCTTCTTTATCAAAAATCAAGTGTCCATGGGTATGTGGGTTTATTTCTGGGTCTTCAATTTTATTCCATTGATCAACCTGTCTGTTTCTGTACCAATACCATACAGTATTGCTATTTAGCTTGAGGCCTGGGATGGTGATTCCTCCAGAAGTTCTCTGATTGTTCAGAATTATTTTGGCTATTCTGGGGTTTTTTTATTTTCTATATGAATTTGAGGATTGTTCTTTCAAGGTCTATAAGAAAATGTGTTACAAGTTTTATGACCATTATATTGAATCTGTAGATTGCTTTTGGTAAGACATTCATTTTCAGTATGTTAATCCTATTGGTCCAAGAGCATGGGAGATCTTTCCATCTTCTGAGGTCTTCTTTGATTCCTTTATTCAGAGACTTGAAGTTTTTGTCATATAGATTTTTTCTTGGCTTGGTTAAAATTACACCAAGATATTATTTATGGTTATTTTAAAGGGTGTTGTTTCTATAATTTCTTTCTCAGCCAGTTTATCATTTGTCTAAGGGAGGGCTACTTATTTCTTTGAGTTATTTGTATCCAGCCACTTTGTTGAATTATCAGCTGTTTATCAAATGTAGGAGTTCTCTGGTATAGTTTTGTGGACACTTTTGTATTCTATCATATCATCCTCAAATAGCAATACTTTGAATTCTTCCTTTTCAATTAATATCTTCTTTATCCCTTTTAGTTGTCGTATTGCTCTGGCTGTAACTCCAAATACTGTATTGAATAGACAGGGAGAGGAGGAGCAACCTTGCCTTGTCCCTAATTTGGTAGAATTGCTTTAAGTTTCTGTCCATTTAGTTTGATGTTGACTATTGGCTTGCAGTATATAATTTTGTTTATACTATGTATGTGCCTTCTATCCCTGATTGTCCTAATACTTTTACCATGAGGGGGTGTTGGATTTTGTCAAAGGAATTTTTAGCGTCTAATGATGTGATCATGTGATTTCTTTCTTTCAGCTTGTTTTTATGGTCGATTACATTGATAGATTTTCATATATTGAAACATCCTGCATTCCTGAGATAAGGCCTACTTGATTGTGGTGATGTTTTTGATCTGTTTCTGGATTCATTTTATGAGTATTTTATTGAGTATTTTGACATCAGTCTTCAAAAGAGAAATTAACCCGAAATGCTCTTTCTTTGCTGAGTCTTTATGTAGTTTAGGTATCATAGTAACTGGGACTTCATAGAACGAGTTTGGCATTGTTCTGACAGATGCTGACACCCAGAGCCGAACAGTGGATAGAGCTTGGGGACTCTTATGAAAGAGTACAAGGAAGGATTGTGGGCCCCTAAGTAGATATAAATTCCAAAGGAAAATCAACAGAAAAAAACTGATCTGGACCCTTTGAGGTTCTAAAACACTGAACCACCAACCAAAGATCATAAGTGGACTGGATCATACATATAAGTAACAGACGTGCAGCTTGGTCTTTGTGTGAGTCCCAAACAACTGGAAAAGGGACTATCCAAAATGTTTAGCCTGTCCATGGGATATGTTCTTCTAGCTAGGCTGCCTTGTCTGCCCTCAGTGAGAGATGATGCACCTAGATTCACAGAGAATTGATATGCCAGGTTGAGGGGATACCCAAGGGGATCCCACACAGACAGAGGAAAAGGGGAGGGGTATAAGGATTTGTAGAGGAATTGACTGGGAGGGGCAGTGAGCTGGATGCAAAGTGAATTTTTAAAATGTAAAGTTTTTGGAACATATAACTAAGATAAATGTTTTTAGGATACAAAATTAGGGCATGAAAGTAATATTACATATATTACCAATATTCAATTAAAACATTTAATGAATACTTTTGAAATAAATCTAAGAAATAAAAATATAGGGTATAGAGCTAAACAGAATTCTCAACAGAGGAAACTAGAATGGCCAATAAGCACTAAAGAAATGTTTTAAGTCCTTAGTCATCTAGTCGATGCAAATCAAAACAACTCTGAGATTCCATCTTATACCCATCAGAATGGCTGAGATTTAAAAAAAAAACTCTAGTGATATCACATGCTGGCAAGGATATGGAGCAAGGGGAACAATCCTCCATTGCTAGTGGGAGCACAAACTTGTACAACCACTTTAGAAATAAATTTGGGAGTGTCTCAGAAAACTGGAAATGTTTCTACCTCAAGACCTAGCTATACATACCATTCCTGGGTGTATACCCTAAAGATGTCCCACTATACCATAAGGACACTTGCTCAACTATGTTCATAGCAGTTTTATTCATAATAGCCAGAAACTGGAAACAACCTATATGTCCCTCAGCTATAGAATGGATAAAGAAAATGTGGTACATCTACACAATGGAATACTATTCAGTTATGAAAAAAGAAAAATATCATGAATTTTGCAGGCAAATGGATGGAACTTGAAAATATCATCCTGGTTGAGGTAACCCAAACCCAAAAGGACATACATGCTATGTACTCACTTATAAGTGGATATTAGCCATAAAATACAGGTACACACACTATACTTCACAAACTTAAAGAAACTAAACAAAAAGCAAGGTCCAAACAAAGATGGCTGAAACTCACTCAGAAGGGTGAGTTATAGTTATAGGAGGCAGAGTGTGGGAGGAAACTGGATGAAAGAGGGGATGGGGAAGGAAATGGGGAGTGGTCGGGATCAGGTGTGGGGAGAGACAGGAGATATGGCCAGATGGTCATGAGAATGAATGGAAATCTGCAGTTGGGGGTGCATCTCCAAGATATACCTGGGATAGCAGAGCCTCCCTAGAATCAATGGGGGTAACCTTAGCTGAGACTCACAAGTGTTGGGATGTGTAACCTGGCCACCTCCTGTAGCCAGGCAAGAATCCCAGTGGAGTGATAGGGGCACCAACTTACCCACAAATCTTTCAACCCAAAATATTTATCCTGTCTACAAGAAATGAAGAGATGGAGGGGATTGTAGAGAGCCGCAGTGAGCGGTGATAGCCAGCAGATGGCGCTGACATCCAGTGCTCTCCCAAGTTTACAGGTGAATTGCACATGTGCCTAGGGCCAGAGCGCGCCAAGTCACGACCCATCCTGGGGCGTATTGTGCTCCTGAGTAAACAGCCAATCAGAATGAACACGCCACTCCAGGGCATATATAAGCAGTGCCTTTTCGGGGTCTGGGGTCGCCCTCTTGAAGATGTAATAAACGATTGCTGCAGAAGGATCCTGTGTGTCCACGCGTGTTCTTGCTGGCGGGAAACTTGCGCGGGCTACAAGGGATGGAGCAGAGACTGAGGGAATCACCAAAAAATAACTGGCCCAATTTAGAGATCCAGCCCATGGGCAAGCACCAATCCCTGACACTATTACTGATATTCTGTTATGCTTGCAGACAGTAGCCTAGCATAGCTGTCCTATGAGAGGCTCCACCCACTAGCTGACACAGATGAATACAGAGACCCACAGCAAAATATTGGATAGAATTGGGTACCCATATTCTATCCAAGGATTGAGGGCAAGGATTGAGGGCCCAGAAGGAGTTAGGAATTCTACAGGTAGACCAACAGGGTATTGACCTAGAGCACTGAGGATTCTCAGAGTCTGAACCACCAAAAAAAGAGCATTCATGAGCTGGACCTAGCCCCCCACACACATATGTAGTAGATGTACATATGTGTATAGTCTTCATGTGGATCCCAAACACCTGGAGCAGGGACTATCCCTAAACCTGTTTCCTATCTGTGGAATATGCTCCCCTAACTGCTGCCTTGTCTGGCCTTAGTGGTTAGAGGATGATCCCAGCCTAACAGAGGCTTGATGTGCGAGGGTAGGAAGAAATCGAGGGAGGGCCTCCATCCCTTCAGAGAAGAAGGGGATAGGGGATGGGGAGAGGGACTGTGGGAGGGAGGATGAGGAGGAAGGACAGTGATAGGGATGTAAAGTGAGTAAATAAATTTAAAAAACAGCAAAGGAAAGAAGGAAGGAAGGAAGAGAGAGAGAGAGAGAGAGAGAGAGAGAGAGAGAGAGAGAGAGAGAAAGAAAGAGAGGGAGAAAACAAAAAATAAAATACAACTCCTTGTTACAGAGAAAATGATAATTGGATAAGATGCTAGAAGTAAAAGGAAAGTTAAAAAAATCTTCAGGAACTTTCTTCTGCATGACTGTGTGCCTGCTATTTTGACCTTGTAAACATCCTGACAGTAGCTTTAAACAGTTCTGACATTAGATCCAGCTCTAAGGTCCAGACTTCATAAAATGCTCATGGAGTAAAGACTTGTGTTTCTGAAATATCCAAACCCAGGTCCCCTGGTATACAATGCAGAAAAGGGTCCTTTATAAGCAGGTGAGGTGTTTGTAGATTCCATGTGTTTCAACATGACTAATTGTCCAATGATAGAAGACCCTATAAAGTAAAGTGTCCTTAATAGATAGGACCTAAAAAGAAGCTAGTTATGACACAGTTAAAGAGGGAAATGTCTCTCAGGCAATGCCAAAAATCTCTACAAAACATGCCCTCATGTGTATTCATAAAGAGTTATGAATACACACATATATGTGTAATATATTATTATTTTTAATGATGAGAATACAAGTTCTGAATAAATAGAAAGATACTGAATCATGAAGTAAGAAAAGCTAAATGCAGCTGTTTCTGGTATTTTGATACTGTCTTACTAGTATCAAATAAAAGTTTGTTACCATAGTTTACCAAAGAGATATGGACCTAGTATTTTACAATTGAGAGACTCATCAGCACTAGACACAGATAATTCAACAAAACCACACCTTTCTTTGCATACCTCTTGGGACTAAAATCTAACTCCTGCCCACAATGATAAATAAGGCAGCTGAAAGAATAAGCAATCTAATACCCTCTACTCTCCTGAAATATTTTTTGTTTCCCTCCCCCTCCCAGGACAAAATATCCCAGCCAGCTTCCAAATACAGAGAACACGAACAAATAACCTAAGTACCTGCTAGAATCTGCTTAGTCAGACTGATACATTTAGAGTTAAGCTGTTTATCCTCCTACCTATCTCTAAATTAGATCAGCTCATGTAGCAGCTGACCATCAAGTTCTGACTGGTTCTTAGCCATTACCTTCAACCTCCCTCAAAAATCTCACCTCAATCTTATACCATTTGTTACTAAAAAATATTAAGTTCAGTCATTTCCCATTGCTCTCCCTCCACCCCCACCCCCCGCCATGTCAGCTACTCCGTCCTTGATCTTGATTACCAGCCTGGCCCTGACAGTAGTCTGCTGACCTTATTCAAGACTCACCTGGTATCTGGTTTGATACCTAGGCCTAGCTTAGCATACATGAGCCCAAGTGGTTTTCTTGAGGACTGCTTCGTCATACTATAGTTGGCTCTACAACGGTGGTTCTTAGCCTAAGGGTCATGACTCTTTGAGAGTTAAACAACCCTTTTATAGAGGTTGTATTTCAGATATCCTGCAATCAGATATTTACATTATGATTTTAACAGTATCAACATTACAATTATGAAGTAGAAATGAAAATAATTTTTTTAAACTTTTATTGCATTATGATGAAAAAAGTTACATGATTTCAATTTATCTGAATTTGTTAACATTTAAAAACATATTTTAAGTAAATACAATTAAATCACATTCTTGTTTCCCATTTGTACCCCCACTCCTCCCAGAGACCCCCACTTCAATACCTACAATATCTTTTTTGTCATATTCTTTAAAATTTATAAAGTATTATAACAATAAAAATAAGTATTATAAAAGTTGTTTGATATAAAACAACAATCAATTTAACAGTCGTATATAGATGCTCATCTACAGCAATAGTGAAAATACATTTTTCTCAATATAAATTTTTTTCATTCTTTTTATTAGATATTTTCTTTATTTACATGTAAATTTCTCCTTTCCCACTTTCCCCTCCAAAAAACAAACAAACAAACAAAAACAACAAGAACAAACTCCTGTTGCGCCCCCCCATCCCCATGCCTGACACCCCACCCTCTCCCACTTATTGGCCCTGGCACTCCCCTACACTGGGGCACAAAACCTTCACAAGGCCGAAGTCCTCTCCTCCTATTGATAATCGAATTTGAAATCCTCTACTATAAATTTTAAATAACTCCAAACATATTAACTGTATACTTCAAAATAATACATCACTACTAGTATTTTCTTAAATGAACATAAATATATAAAGTCTTTTTGTTTGTTTTGTATTTAGTAGAGTTTAAAATCTTGGCTCTTACTGTGGTACAAGCCCAAAATAAGAACAATTTTTAGACATTGGATTTCATTGTAATAAGGCTGTACTTCAATGACCCTCACATCACCAAAGAATTTTACCTCTGTAGTAGGTAACCTGAGAGTTGATAGTTCTACTGCAC
>JADRCD010145487.1:990-12616 GCA_019843815.1 Montemys delectorum
ACTTCTTGAGTTCTTTGTATACATTGGATATTAGCCCTCTATCAGATATAGGGTTGGTAAAGATCTTTTCCCAATTTGTTGGTTGCCGTTTTGTCCTATTGACAGTGTCTTTTGCCTTACAGAAGCTTTGCAACTTTATGAGGTCCCATTTGTCAATTCTTGATCTTAGAGCAGAAGCTATTGGGGTTCTCTTCAGGAAATTTTCCCCTGTGCCTATTTGCTCAAGGTTCTTCCCCACTTTACTTTCTATTATTATTATTATTATTATTATTATTATTATTATTATTATTAGTAGTAGTAGTAGTATTGTCAGAGTATTGTTACATAGCCTAGACTAGCCTTGAACTCATGGTAGTCCTCTTGCCTCAGACTTTTAAGGACTGTGATTATAGACTTGTGTGCCAACATGAATTTATCAGGCTCATCCTCTATGTATGTATGCACACACACACTTATTATACAATACTAGTTGCATGCTTGAGACATATGAACCCTCAACTCTTAGTACCTCAAATTATGATTAAATTTGGAAAAGGGACCTTTAAGGAGCTAATTAAGTTAAAGTGAGGACATTAAGTGGATTCTAATCCAATTCAGTCTAACAGTATCCTTATAAGAAGAGGAGATTCGAACCACTAAAGAGGCACCAGGGATGCTAGTGCAGAGAGCCTGTAACCTGGCAGTTGTAAGTTGGTCCAGGAGGGAGGCCTCCTCAGAAATCAATCCTGCCAGCACTGATTCCAGGCTTCCCGCCTCTACAAATACATTAACTGTAATGGTCAAATATGTTGTACTACAAAAGAGCAGCGACACATAGCACCAGGCCACAGCCACCTGACCAAATCATTCTCTCACTCTCCAGGAACAATTTCTATCAAAAGAAACTGATTCTTCCTAGGAGAGTAAACAGTAACACAAAATGAAGAAATTCTGATTGAGTGTTGAATTCAGAGCAATTTGATTCCTCTACCATTAAAACTAGGACATAGGGTTTAAAACCTGAAGAGAAGAAGGCACATATGCTAAGGGGATCATCACATGCAAATAAAATGCAGTTCGTGCCCCCAAGCAGGGAGTTGAAACAGGCTGTAAATAAGCGGCATCCACTTCGAGATGAAAGGAGGACAGTGGGTCCCATCCGCCCGAACAGCATATTGACTTGGCAAACAGATTGCACATTGACATTTCACAGCTACTACAGGAACGACAAAGGCAGTAAAATACCAGAGCCCAGGCTGATCCCCAGCACTGCAGCGCTGTTGGCGCCCCAGCCGGCGGCTTTGCAGAGCAGCCTTGGCGAATGCTGCCCTTTCCAAACTTCCACGGAAATATTTTCCATCATTTTGACATTTCATTTAAAATGAAATATAGGAGATATTAAAAATTCATGTTCATGACAGGTATTATTTGTTTGACTTTGAAATATACAGTGAACACAGTGTTAATGAAGAGGGAGGGAAGAGTCAGTGCTGTGTGCGTGCATATTCATGGCGGCTTTCCGCCTTCAGAAGAAAACAATTGCCGAATCAAAGAGAGTTGACCTTTTATGATTCTAAGATCTGTGAGTGTGTGCTTATGAATAATTGAATATGGAATAATAAAAATGACCCCCTTTTGGGCTAGTTCAGGTAAAAAGCAAAATGCCATGGCTTTATCCCAGAAACACGCACCTCAATTATTTTTGAATTTGCATGAATTATGTGAGAATCTCAGTTGAAACTTTACTAAGATACAGTGACATTAATTTGCCCAACTGCCAACACACCATCAGCATGCCCTCTGTGCAGTCCTCAGGTGTGTGGTGGAGCAAGCCTTCTTTCCAGGGACCCATTATTCTCCTCCCCCTTAGACTCCAGGAGGACATTTTGCTTTCTCAAGCTGGGTGACATGTCCCACATTATGTGTGTGTGAAGGGGAGGGAAAGGACTGTTTTGTGATGTCAGGCATGACCAACACATGAGAATAAGAACAAAGTAGCAGGAGGGATCCAGTTCCCAGTGACTGAGGCTAGACAGGAGAGCTTGTTTTTTCTTTGATTCAAGAAGGCAGAAGCAGTATTTTATTACACTTATAAAAAACTAACGTGTAGATCTTTTGTGTTCTTGGATTTTTCATCATGTAGAATTCTGTCTATACACCCCAGTGTTCTCAGTGATTCTGTCATAGAATAAATAAGGGCTTCATCTGTGTCTAGAACTTTCTGAATGCTTGCCATGATCTGGGTAAAGGGTCTGGTAGGGAAAGAGAAGGCAGAAGTGCAGGTGATGGATACAGACGAATACATGTGATAGAGAGGATGTTACTGTAACTGTTTGTGAGAGGAGCACAGCCTGGCCTGGGAGTTTTGAGAGACACCTTCCAGGCTCCTTGGTGAGCTCCCTGGAGGTGTGGCTTGTCTAGGAGAACAGTAGGTCCGAGGAGAGAAAGCCTTCTAAGATAATGTCCCAGCAGCGACAAGGGTAACAATGAGAAGGAAAAGGGAAAAGAAACTGACTCTCTGAGACAAGCATAGTGAGTGTCCTGAGGCCCGGACCCCATCCCTAGCTCTGCTATCTGCTGAGGAATGGGGAGGTTGTGGGGTTTGTTCAAGGTTCAGACCTGCTACCTCATCCTTAGCTTCTGTGTGTAGAGAGTGGCATGGGCACAGGCCTCAAGGTCCAGGGATGGCTGAAATTCTGTGTCTGCATACTGAGAAATCTCTTCTGTGTCCATGTACGTAAGTGAAGTGGCAGGTCAGCATTAGTGTGTGCTTTCAGCTATGTAAGATTTTCTTTTGAAAAATAGACACTTCCCAGGTCCCATGGCACTAGAATGTCATCTCAAGGAGAAGAGAAAACTGTCCTTATTCACCACTACCTAGGAGAGTTAGCTATGATATACAAGAGCTAGATAACACAGAAGATGAGCAATAAGTAATATTAAAATCAGCAACTCATTACCAGTTAACATCATGACCACTGAGCCAAATTTTAGAGACATAGACAAGACCCCTTAGATCAAGGGAATGCTGGGAACAACAGTAGGTTATCATGTCAACACGTGGATCTGAGTGGTTTTTTTTTTTTTTTACTTTTCTAGACTTTTTGGCATCAAGTATATTCATTTGTCTTTGTGTCAGCAAGATTAATATACCACAGTTTTCAAGCAAAAAAAAGCCTTTTCCCAATGGAGATGTGGTTACGAAGTACCAGAAAACATGAAGACAGAGAGACTTATCTATGAGTATGAGCATTTGAGGCATACGAACACTACTAGTTCAGAGGAGGCCTAATTTTGGCTCCTTCCTTTTCACTCCCCCCCCATTTAAAAAACAAAACAAACAAAATGCCAGTGTCAAATGCTTCACGTTCTTCTATTCATCCTTACCTGTCTAGCATTTGGTTCCTGTCTTAGAGTTTTACTGCTGTAAAAAGACACCATGACCAAGTCAAGTCTTATAAGAACAACATTTAACTGGGGCTGGCTTACAGGTTCAGAGATTCAGTCCAGTATCATCAAGGTGGGAGCATGGTAGCCTCCAGGCAGGCATGGTTCAGGATGAGCTGAGAGTTCTACATCTTCATCTGAAGGCTGCTAGAAGACTGACTTCCAGGCAGCTAGGATGAGGGTCTTAAGCCCACACCCACAGTGACACACCTATTTTAACAAGGCCACACCTTCTAACAGTGCCACTCCCTAGGCTAAGCATATACAAACCATCACAGTTCCTTATTGTTCTCAGCAAAAAGAGGGCTTGACACATAAGCTTAGTTCACACAATGTGCTTATATTCTACAATCCTTTCAAGAACGTTGGGTTTTGAGTTTGAAGTTGAAGAAGATGGAGGAAAAGAGATGCTTCCTATCCTCTACAACAGAGGTTTTAGAACGGGGTACTCTTTTATTGTTTGCACTTTGACTGGCCATGAGCCTCTGTGTCATCATCATCTGCTGTAAAAGAAGCCTCTCTGGGGGTGGTGAGAGGTGCACTTTGAGCAGAGGAACTTAGAGTGTGGTTTACTACTATGTCCATTCAGCAGAATAATAGCATCAATACCATAGCCCATACTGTCTCAGGGTGTGTTTGTGGGACACCACTGACTGACAACTTAAAAAAGATAATCCATACCTGCATCGGGGCTTCTACTTGATAGCTCATAGTATCTAGAGAAGATATTATTCGTCTGTTTTCTCTGGCATGTGTGTGTGTGTGTGTGTGTGTGTGTATTTTGGGAAGCTTCAACAGTAGAAGGTTTCCATATGACATTCTCAAAGTCTTTAGTGTTACTTATTTCTCTCTTGCGTGTATCCTGCCCTCTCACCACACCCCATTTAAACTTCTCTGTTCCATTACTGCCTTTACTATAAGGAGATGATGAGAAAGTCAGGAAAGGACTTTTCCTTTTTTTTTTAAAATTAATCATTTTATTTGTTTACATTTCAAATGATATCCCCCTTCCCTGTTACCCCTCCACAGCCCTCCTAATCCTATCCCCTTCTCCCCTCTCCCCTTTGCCTCTATGAGGGTGCTCCCCCACCCATTCACCCACTCCTGCCTCACCCCTCTAGCATCCTTTTATGCTGGGGCATCAAGCCTCCCTCCCCTCCCATTGGTGTCAGATAAGGCAATCCTTTGCTACATATGTAGCTGGAGTCATGGCTCCCTCCACGTAAACTCTTTGGTTGGTGGTTTAGGCCCTGGGAGCTCTGGGTGGTCAAGTTAGTTGATATTGTTCTTCTTATGGGGTTGCAATCCTCTTCAGCTCCTTCAATCCTTCCCCTAGCTCTTCCATTGGGGTCCCCAGGCCCAGTCCGATGACTGGTTGTGAGTATCTGCATCTGTATTGGCCAAGTGCTGGCAGAGTCTCTTAGGGAACAGACATATCAGGATCAGCAAGTGCTTCTTGGCATCAGCAACAGCATGGAGGTTTGGTGTCTGGAGATGGGATGGATCCCTAGGTGGGGCAGTCTCTGGATGGCCTTTCCTTCAGTCTCTGCTCCATTTTTTGTCCCCATCTTTCCTTTGAACAGGAACTGGGTTAAACATTTTGAGATGGGTGGGTGGCTCCACTCCTCAACTGAGGGCCATGACTCCCTACTGGAGGTGGTCTCTACAGGTTGTATCTCCCTTTTGTTAGGTATTTTGGCTAAAGTCATTGATCTTGGCTCCTGGGAGCCATGAGAGGACTTTTCTAAAGGCATGTATCAGACTGATGACACTCAAGTCAGGTGACTTAGGAAGATTAGCAATGATGGTTGGCATCTGATGTGGGGAAAATCATGAGAAGGCACAGAGTCCTAGCTGAGCTATAAGAAGGTGAGCATCTACTGCTTCTGGTATATAAGATTCAATGATCAGAACGTGCATTAAGTATGGATGTGTGGAGGGGACTCTTGTAAGCAGCCCAGACTTTGGCAAAGGGATGTAGACATCTCTTTAGTCACCACTGGGGGAAACCTGGCGAGTAAGCCCCTCTGCTTTTTTTCTCTGCCCCTCTGCCTTGTTTCCAGGCACCATGTTCAGTAGAAACAACTGAAAACCAGATGTGAGGAAATCCATGCAACTTCATGTCCATGCAATATTTATCTGGTACTGTGTAGGGTAGGCAAAGGTGGAAGGTGTCCTATGTTAAATGAAAATAGTTGCTACATCCATGGGTCTGAGGTGGGGTGGGACTGAGATCATGTATTCATATTGTCCTTACACTACTTGCCTCTGTATAACATCTTCCAAGATTGCACAATCAAATCACCCAAGACCTCTGCTATTTAATCTCTCAATCACAAAGATTTTTGTTAAGAGAGAAACACTTGGGTAGTCATCATTTATCCATTATTATCTCTGAACATCTTCATGTGGACTGTGGAAAGCTGACAGCTATATATCTAATATATCTAACAATTGATTCTCTTGACCATTAAATATGAGAATTTGTTTCCTTGGACCAGCAGAAAGGTGATTTTTGATGGAGTACAACTGATTATGTACTCTAGCCACACATACCAGCATGCTGATTATGTGAAATCTCATAAGGAATTATAGTCAATGCCAATCATTGTGTGAGTGAAGGTCAAATTTTACATCGTCTATTGGTATCATCAGCATTTTTAGCATAAATCTTTGAAGCACACAAATTAATATTGGGACACCTGTCAGTATTGAATGGATCTCTGTAAAATTAAATGCCTGAAGAGCAGACAAGAAAAAGGGTAGGTATGTGGGAGGAAAATACCAGAATCCCTATGCACAAAACTGTTTGTATAAACTCAAGGACTATAGTTAGTTGGCTTTTTAAAAGTGTCAAATGCAGCTCAGATATTCAAGTCACAAATACTACTCACAAACTTTAAATCTTTAGTCAGTGAGCAGTTGTAGAGAAAGACTTGCATGCATTGTGTGAGTGTGTGAGTGTGTGTGTGTGTACACATGTACCCTGCCTCAATTCTACTTACTCTTATAGCTGGAAGAATAGATCTGTATGTATCTGTGTAGGACAGACAGACACAGATAGACACACACATGCACACATACACAAATGTTAGTTAAAAGCAATTCCTAGATTAAGATGGTCTTGGGTTAAAATCCTGTCACATCATTTATTAGTTATATAGTTTTACCTTTCCTATGTACTCATCTACTCGCACACTGATAACCTCAATTATTATTATTATTACTATTATTGTTGTTGTTGTTATTAATATCATTGTATAAATGTAACCTACTGAGTATGTATATAGTTTGAGGGTTTCAGGGCTGAATACTTCGTACTGGGTAACCAGTTAGTGGGCCTATCACTGTCTCTCAGCACCATTAGTTGTCTTAGGCAGGTGAGCTTTCCCCCTTTCTGTGTTAGCATGTCTATTGGTTTGTCATTGTTTAGGTTTTATTTGTGCAGCCATTTCTAGGAGAGACAGTTTCACAGCAGACTCTTTGGTATTCTGACTCCTAAGATTTCCCCACTGCCTGGAAAGATGTTCCCTGAGCCATAGGTGCAGGATCTGTGCTGCATATGTATCCACGAAATCTATAGTCCCACTTATCTTTTGATCTCTGCGTTGTGTACGCTTTTGGTTTTCTGTGATGGTCTCTATTTATGGGAAAGGGAAGCTTCTCTGATGGCAGAGGGTAGCAAGCCTCTGTGGGTAAAAGGTAAGATTTAGAATATAGTTAGGAATTCTGCTGGTCTAGTAAAGTGGTGTAATAGAGTCTCTTGCAAGATCCAGGATCGTGCTAACACTAGGTAGTTGGCTAGGATTCTGTACCAGGCATTCTTTCTCTTTTGGTGACTGGGCTTAAAGTCCAATAAGACAGTTGATGGTTATCACAATAAGGTGCTACTTATTGCTTCTTTACAGATATTTTTCCCCGATGGCCATTGTTGTGGTTCATGGGTGTCACTGCTAAGTTGGACTATTGACTGCTTCTCTCCCTTGATAACTTGTTCAAATCCTCTAATCACTATGGAAACTAGATCACAGGAAGAAATCTTTCAAGTTAGATCTAAATCAAATTATCCTGTGTCCTAAGTGTGTTATATGTCCAGCAATATAGATTTTACCTGTAACTCTTGAGAACCCTCCAAAGACAACAGCAATTGGGGGTTCCTAACTACCTTGACCAACTACTCTAAAGGAGGCTGCTTCTGTCGGGTATTGGGGATTAGCTAATGTATGACTCTTGTGGGGAATATTGTCAGCCTATGTGACATTTTAATCTATATTTATATATTGTATATCTTATATATATGCAAAGTATAATTTTATGTAAATATAAAATAATATGATTTCTCGAGGCTTTATCTAACTAACAGCCTTAGTGTAATTTGTCTCTCTTCTTTCTCTTTCTGTATTGATCTCCTTTCCCCCTCCTTAGTTGAAACTCCCTCCCCATTTTTCCACTTCCTTCTTCATATCACCTGTATACTTCTCTTCCCCTCCCAACCTCATGACACATCCTGGTTTCTGTGGCTACTCCATGATGTGTATTCACATTTGAGAATATAGGTAAGAACCTCAGATAAGAAAGAACACACACAGCATTTGTAGTTCCATCCATTTACCTGCAAAGTTCATGATGACATTTTCTTTACAGCTAAATGATATTCCATTTTGAATATGTATCACATTTTTATTATCCATTCATCTTTTGAAGGATATTTAGTTTGTTTCCATTTCCTAGCTATTGTGAATAGAGCAGCAGTGAACATGGCTGAGCAAATATCTGTGGAGCAGGATGTTGAGTCTTTTTGGCATATGCAAATGAGTGGTATAGCGGGGGGGGGAAATAAGATAGATTTATTTATTTATTTATTTATTTATTTATTTTTGAGAATTCTCCATCCTGATTTCCAGAGTGGCTGCAGCATTTTGCATTCCCAACAACAGTGAATGAGGCTTCTCCTTTCCCCACAACTTTGCCAGCATTTGTTCTCAGTTGCCTTATTGAATTTAACTTAACTACGGTAATTCTGATGGGTAAGATGAAATCTTCTTAGCCATTTTATTTCTTTTATTGAGAACCAACTGTTTAGATTCCTAGCCCAGTTTTTAACTGGATTATTTGTTTCCTTGACTATTTTTTGAGTTCTTTGTATATTTTGGATATTAATCTTCTACTAGATGCATAATGTGAAAATATTCTTTCCCATTCTGTGGCTTTCTTCTTCACATAACTGGATAGAAGCATTTTAGTTTAATAAGGTCCCACTTGTGAAATGTTGGTCTTATACTGGGAAAATGGGTTCCTATTCAGAAATTCTTTCCTATACCTATATCTTGTGAGTTACTGCTTAGATTTTCTTCTAGCAGTTTGAGTTCATACTGAGATTTTGTTCCCTTTGATGTGTGATATATGTATATGGCTCTAACTTAATTCTTCCACAACATAGACATTCAGTTTCCCCAGTACCATTTGTTGAAGATGCTGTCTTTTTTCCAGTGTATAATTTACACGTCTTTGCAAATATCTGATACCTATAGATATATGCAGTCTTTTTTGGATCTTCTCTTTTATTCCATTGGTCTACATGTCTTCTTTTGTGCCAGCATCAGATCGTTTGTATTACTAAGCTCTATAATATATCCTGAAGCCCAGAACAGCAATCCCTCCACTATGAATTATTAATTATTGTTATTGCTGTTGTTAGCACTACTACTACTCAGGGTTGCTTTGGCTAAGTGGGGTCTTTTCTGGTTCGATATGAATTTTAGAGCATAATTCCTATTTTCATGAAGAAAGTTGTGGATATTTTTGTTAGGATTTAATTGTATTTGTAAATTTCTTTTGGTAGGAATTCATTTTAACAATATTAACTCTACTGATTACTAAACATAGGATGTCTTCCCATTTTCTGCTTTATCAATCTCTTTCTGCAGAGATTTGGAGCTTTGGTTGTAGAGATTTTTAATCTCTGTGGTTTGCTTTATTTCAAGATGTTTTATTGCCTTTGAGTTTGTTTCTGATCTCTTTCTCTGTGTGTTTGTTGTTGGTGTATCAAAAGGCTACTGAGTTTCCTAAGTCGATTTTATTTCTGGGCACTTTTCAGAAGCTGTTGATTGTTTTTAGAAGTTTTCTGATGGATTTCTTTGGACATCTTTTATATATGATATACTATCATTTACAAATAAGGCTTACTTTGACTTCTTCTTTTCCAAATTGTACCCGATTTAATTTTCTTCTTTTGCCTTATTGTTCCAGCTACTGCTCTGAGAACTGGATTAAAAAGGAGCCAGGAAAGTGGGCAGTCCCACCTCAGTCCTGATTCTAATGAGCATTTTTCTCCATCTAAGAAAATGTTGGCTCTGAGTTTGCCATGTATAGCCTTTATTAAGTTGAGTGATGTTTCCCCAGTCCTATTTGTCTTTAAGTCCATTTATATGCCTGAGCCTTATGTTAGAAAGCAAGGTCAACAAATACATAGATGCTAAAATGCGAATGCAAGAAGTGTTGAGTAACTGGGGCCATCCTAGTGAAAAATAATGAAGTGTAGATGAAATAATACACACTAAGCCCTCAGACCTCCTGGTGATCATAATTCCCTAGTCTAGTAACACTAAAATTACCAAGAGGTTAAATTTGTATTAGCTGGTATTTGTGTGTGCTACTTTTCGAACTCATAGGATTTCTTTCTCTCTCTCACTCTCTCTCTCTCTCTTTCTTTTTTATTTTTGTTTTATTTGTTTGTTTGTTTTTTTCAAGACTGGGTTTCTCTGTAGCCCTGTCTGTCCTGGAACTCACTCTGTAGACCAGGCTGGCCTCAAACTCAAAAATCTGCCTGCCTCTGCCTCCCAAGTGCTGGGATTAAAGGCGTACACCACCACCACCCGGCTGACAACCATTTCTTTATCCATTTACTTGCTGATAGACATTGGAGCTGTTTCTATGGCTTCAGTGTTGTGAATGGTGCTGAAATGAACAGGGGCATGAGGGCTTCTCTTCAGACTGCTGATTGTGTTTCATTCATTCACATATATATATATATATATATATCTCCAAGCAGCATTTCTGGGAAGACAATAGTTCTGTTGTAACATGTTGAGGCAACACTCTACTGTTTTACATACATTTGTACTAACTTGCATTTTCACCAGCATGGCTCTGGGGATTCTTTCTTCACAGCCATGCCCACACGCTGTTTGTTGTCTTTTAGTAGTAATAGCTATTCCATCAGGTGGGAAGTAAAATCTCATTGACTTGGAGTTTTTCTTTCCTGATGATTGGAGGTATGGAACACCTTTTCACAAACTTGCTGCCCATTTTCATAACTTAATTTTTTTGGAAAAATATCTGTTTACATTTGTTGCTCATTTTAAAAATTGCTTACAATTTGTTACTGAGTTGTTTTTGATATCAATCCCTTCCAGATATAGAGTTTGAGAATATTTTCTTCCATTGCACTAATTTTTTTTACTTTGTGCGTTGATTCATTTGCTGAGCATGAGCCTTATGCTATGGGAATCCACTTGCTTGTTTTTGCTTTGGTTGCTTATGCTTTGTTGTCTTATGCACCTCCTCCCCCGTCCCAAGAAACATTGCCGAAACCAGATTAGGATTAACCCTCCCTCCCATGTCTTCTAAATCATTGCCTAAAAGCAGACTGGAAAATTATTCCACCATAACAGAAGAAAGTCCTGCCATTTGTGACAGCATGAATAGCATTTGATGTATTATACTGAGTGAAACAAAGCAGACAAATCAAATACTCTGATTTCATTTGCATATGGGGTCTCAATAAGTTGAATTCATAGAAATAGGAAGAAGAACAATGGTTTAGATTTTGTGTAAAAGTAGAACTATTCTTAGGATTGACAACTCCCGGAGATTATTGCTAATTATATGCTAATACAGCATGATGACTATTGTTAATAATGGTACACTATATATGTGAAATTTACTGAAGGTAAACCAGTGTTCTCAACACATAGACACAGACACATTCAGAGAGACAAACATATATAAACACATTTATGCACAGTCAAAGAGACAGAGACACAGACACATAGAGAGATAAACACATCTATAAACATACACAGACACAAGGACACAAAGACACAGATAGTCCTCAGACATGCATACACACAGACACATGTACATACAGAAACATAGATACACACATGCACACACACACACACACACACACACACACACA
>JADRCD010145499.1:0-16901 GCA_019843815.1 Montemys delectorum
TGTATTCTTTTGTGACTTGGTTACATCACTCTGGATGATATTTTCTAGTTCCATCCATTTGCCTGCAATTTTGACGAAGTCATTGTTTTCAATAGCTGAGTTGTACTCCATTGTGTAAATGTGCCAAATTTTTTGTATACATTCTTCTGTTGAGGGACATCTGGGTTGTTTCTAGCTTTTGGCTATTATAAATAAGACTTCTATAAACATACTAAAGCATATATCCCTTAATATATATTGGAACATCTTTTGAGTATATGCCCAGGAGTTGTATAGCTCAATTTTCAGGTAGAAGTATCTCCAATTTTTTGAGGAACTGCCAGATTGATTTCCAGAGTGGTTTTACCAGCTTGCAACACCACCAGCAATGGAGGAATGTTCCTCTTTCACCGATCCATACATTAGCCATTCTGATTGGTGTGAGGTGGAATCTCAGGTTGGTTTTGATTTGCATTTCCCTGATGACTAAGGATGTTGAACATTTCTTTAGGTGCTTCTCAGACATTAAAGATTCCTCAGTTGAAAATTCTTTTTTTAGCTCTGTACCCCATTTTTGATCAGTCTATTTGGTTCTCTGAGTTCTTCTTGGTTCTTCTTGAGTTCTTTGTATATAGTTGATATTAGCCCTTTATCAGATGGAGGGTTGGTAAAGATCTTTTTCCAATCTGTAAATTGCTGTTTTGTCCTATTGACAGTGTCCTTTGCCTTACAGAAACTTTACAACTTGATGAGATCCCATTTGTCAATAGTTGACTTAGAGCTTGAGCCATTGGTGTTCTCTTCAGGAAATGTTCCCCTGTGCTGATGTGTTCGAGGCTCTTTCTCACTTTCTCTTCTATTAGATTCAGTGTATCTGGTTTTATGTGGAGGTCCTTGATCCTCTTGGACTTGAGCTTTGTACAAGGAGATAAGAATGGATCAATTTGGATTCTTCTACAAGCTGACTACCACTTGAGTGAGCACCATTTGTTGAATATGCTGGGTTTTGTTCACTGGGTGGTTTGGCTTCTATTGTCAAAGATCAGGTTACATAACTGTGTGCATTTATTTCTGGGTCTTCAATTCTATTGCTTTACCTGTCTGTACCAACACCATGTAGTTTTTATCACTAGTGCTTTGTTGGACAGTTTCAGGTCAGGGATAATGATTCCCCCCCAGAATTTCTCATATTATTGAGAATAGTTTTTGCTATCCTGGGTTTTATGTTATTCCAAATGAATTGCAAATTGTTCTTTCTGTGTGAAGAACTGAGTTGCAAGTTTGATGAAAATTGCATTGAATTTGTAGATTGCTTTTGGTAAGATGGGCATTTTTACTATTTTTATGCCACAATACATGAACATAGGAAATCTTTCCATCTTCTGAGGCCTTCTTTGATTTCTTATTTCAGAAACTTGAAGTTCTTGTCATATAGATCTTTCACTTGTTTGATTAGAGTCACACAATGGTATTTTATAATATTTGTGACTATTGTGAAGGATGTCATTTGCGTAACTTCTTTTTTTATTAATCCAAATAACCTTTTATTAATTAACTGAACTTTCACAAAAATTAGCATAAACAAAACAAATCTTTAAAAGCCTCAAAGTTCTGTGCTTTAGTTCAAACAACTGACAAAAGTCTAAACAAAGTTACTTTTTTATGGGCCAGGAGAGTAGCCAGTTAGTGGAAAAGCTGAGGACACGTGTACTTCATGGGAGCAGTGTCGGGAAGGGTGTGGGTGTAGCTTCTGTGCCACCTGAGCAGAGATGAGGGGACATTAAGGGACTTCCTAGGACTCCCCCTGAGTCAATCACAGAATATCAGTTTGGGTGCTGGGAAAGGGAAAAATTGGTAAAGCTTTTCGGCCTGCAAAGCCAAGTGTACATAACTGATTTTATGGCCATAAATTTGTCTACAGCCTCTTGTGTACTTACCAATCTAAAATGTATTAAGTGCACTCAGAAACTTTGGGACTGTTCAAATGATAACAGTTTGGTGTTCAATGCTTTTATGGCATAATACATTAACTTGTTGGTATAAGGGAATACTAGATGTTAAACTAGTTTACACTGATAACCATGAAATTAAAAATGTAAGAAACACTTAAACCTACTAACATGTCATTGACAATGCTTATGTATACAAATTTCATTACTACACAAAGGCTTTCATGATGCAACCAACAAGTCATCAATTTTAAAAAGTACAGAATGAAAATCTTAATTTAAAATTTTTCACAGTGCTACTAAGATCTGTGACTAAAGTGAAAGAGTAAATACCATCATTGATTATCCATGAAGCCAGAAGTTTGATATAAAATTCACTCTAAAACCATTTCAGAAAAAAATATACATATATATGCAAACATTCATAGAAACTGCTATAATATGCATATATGCAAGTATCATATACACTAGACATAATAAAAATCAGTTTTAATGAGGATTTTGCTGTTGCCACACAAAAAGCTCTGTATATCTCCTAAGACATGTCAGTATGGCACATTTGTAAATCAACCCAGGTTCTGCCCTAACAATCTTGACTAGCACAGAATCTCCCTGCCAGACATTCTAGTAAGCTAAATGATCACTTTTAAAATGGATGTTTTAATTGTTATAAAAACATGGGAGGCTAGTACCAAAAACATGCATTTCATAAAACAATGACATTGTTATAAATACTTTCATTATTATCTTCCTGTAGATCCCATTCATTTAAAAAAATTAAGATTAGATCTGTTCCAGCCTTATTTATAATAGTCAGAAACTGGAAACAACCCAGATGTCCCTCAACAGAGGAATGGATACAAAAAATGTGGTACATCTACACAATGGAGTACTACTCGGCTATTAAAAACAATGAATTTATGAAATTCTTAGGGAAATGGATGGATCTGGAGAATATCATCCTGAGTGAGGTAACCCAGTCACAAAAGAACACACATGGTATGCACTCTCTGATAAGTGGATATTAGCCCATAAGATCGGAATACACAAAGTACAAACCACAATCCACAAGAAACTCAAGAAGAAGGAAGACCAAAGTGTGGATACTTCGTTCTGTCTTAAAAGGGGGAACAAAATACCCATGGAAGGAGTTGTAGAGACTAACTATGGAGCAGAGACTAAAGGAAGGACAATCCAGAGACTGCTCCACCTCGGAATCCTTCCCATATTCAGTCAGCAAATCTAGACACTATTGTGGATGCCAACAAGTGCTGGATGACAGGAGCCTGATATAGCTGTCTCCTGAGAGGCTCTGACAGTGCCAGACTAATATGAAGTAGAGGCTCACAGCTATCCATTGGGCTAAGCACAGGTTCCCAATGAAGGAGCTAGAGAAATGATCTAAGGAGCTGAAGGGTTTGCAACCCCTTAGGACGAACAACAATATGAACTAACTAGTACCCTCAGAGCTCCCAGGGACTAAAACACCAACCAAAGAGTACACATGGTGGGACTAATGGTTCCAGCAACATATGTATAGTAAAGGATGGCCAAGTTGGTCATCAATGGGAGAGGCCCTTGGCACTGCAAAGGTTCTATGCCCCAATGTAGGGGAATGTCAGGGCCAGGAAGCAGGAGGGGGTGGAGTGGCGAGCAGGGATAGTGAGGGAACAGGGGTTGTTTGTTTGTTTGTTTGTTTTCATTTTTGTTTTTTGTTTTTATTTTTTTTCCGGAGGGGAAACTGGGAAAAGAGATATCATATGACATGTAAATAAAGAAAATATTTAATAAAAAAAGATTAGATCTGTTCAATATCAAGAGCAAATCACTACTGCTGAAGCAGCTTTATCCCTGGAAGGTGTACATGACTCAGGAACTGCTATGTAGATTATTCCTTTGATTGCAGTAAAGCCACGTGCTAATGAATTTACCAAGAGACAGCAGCAGCATAAGACGCCGAAACATGAATAGCAAAAATTATGTGCTTTGTATGTACACATATCTATACTTGAGACACAGCTGTCAAGTAATGAGATGGGTTTAATACAGATGGGCAGAGAAATAAGGGCCCCAATAGGTAATAAAGGCTGGGATTTTTTGTGAAGCATAATAATATAGCAATTCCAAGGAATGCTCAATAGTTAAAAACACTGAATTCTTCAATTTCCTGAGATAGACCCAAGACTCTGTTACTCTTTGGTGAATTCAGAATGGTTAGGGGTAAAATCCTTTTCCTTTTTCCTCTTCTTTTTTTCCTTTTTGTGATGTTTTCCTTTTTGATTTGTTCTTTTTTCCTTTTCTTTTCTCTTTTCTGATACTTCTATTTCTTTTGTTTCAGATTCCTCTTTAGTGGCACTGGAGTAAGACCTTTTCCTCTTTTTTTTTTTCAATTTAATTTTCTCCCTTCTTTTTCCCCCTTTCTTCTCCTCTTCTTCATTTATTCTTTTCTCCTGCAGAGCCTGAAGCTTGTTGAGCTCCTTGTATTCTTCATCACTGTCCTCACTACTTGTACTTCTGATATCCAACATAATGTCCCTTTTGGGGTCTATGTGGAGAAAATGGAGCACTGGAAAGTCAGATGACCAGGGTAGCCATATTTTCTGCAGCCTTCTGGGACAATGTCCTTGTTGCAACCTGGGACAGCAATGATGCAGGTAAGTGGGGCCGCCAGAGTCCTGGACTTTTGAGATCACATTAGGTTCAGGTCCATTCTGAGGGCAATGCACTCTCAGAGGGATCTCTTCCACCTGGCCACAATAACTTCGCAGGGCAGGAGAACCCTAATCTCTTTCTCAGCCCATTCATCTCTTGTGTATAGGAAGGCTACTGATTTGTTTGAGTTAATTTTATATCCAGCCACTTTGCTGAAGTAGTTTATCAGCTCTAAGAGTTTTCTAGTGGAATTTTTGGGGTCGCTTAAGCATGTTATCATATCATCCACAAATAGTTATATCTGATTTCTTCCTTTCCAATTTGTATCCTTTTGACCTCCTTTTGTTGTCTAATTGTTCTGGCTACTCCAGCTTGTTTTCTGGACCATTTTCTTGTAATTTTTTCTTCCTTTTACTCTGAGATAGTATCGGTCTTTGTCACTGACATGTGTTTCCCATATGCTGCAAAATGATGGGTCCTGTATGCTTATCCAGTCTGTCTATGTCTTTTTTGGAGTGAATTGAGTCCATTGATATTGAGATACTAAGGATCAATGATTGGTGCTTCCTGTTATTTTTGTTGTTAGAGATAGAATTATGTTTGTGTGGCTCTCTTGTGTTTGTTGTGAGAAAATTAATTTCTTGTGTTTTTTTTTCCCCTTCGGTAGAGTTTCCCTCCTTGTGTTGGAGTTTTCCTTGTATTATCCTTTGTAGGGCTGGATGTGTGGAAAGATATTGCTTAAATTTAGTTTTGTCATGGAGTCCTTGGTTCCTCCATCTATGATGATTGAGAATTTAGCTGGGATAGTATCCTAAGCTGACATTTATATTCTCTTAGGGTCTGTATGACATCTGTCCAAGATCGTCTGGCTTTTAGAGTCTCTATTGAGAAGCCTGGTGTCGCACCTTACCGCTTTTAATATTATTTCTTTTTTCTATGCATTTTATGTTTTGATTATTGTGTGACAAAGGAATTTTTCTGGTTTGGAAATCTGTTTGGAGTCCTATGGGCTTCTTTTATGTTAATGGGCAGTTAGGGAAGTTTTCTTCTATAATTTTGTTGAATATGTTTACTGGCCCTTTGAGTTGGGAATCTTCACTCTCTTCAATACTTACTATTAGGTTTGCTCTTTTCATTTTTTTCCTGGATTTCCTGGATGTTGGGTTAGGAGTATATATGTTGGGATGTTTTTTGCATTTTGCATTTTTTAAGTGTCAATGTTTTCACAGGATCTTCCATGCCTGAGAGTCTCTCTTCTATCTTTTGTATTCTGTTGGTGATGCTTGTATCTATGATTCTTGATCTTTTTCCTAGGTTTTCCATTTCCAGAGTTGTCTCCATTTATGATTTCTTTATTGCTTCTATTTATATTTTTAATATCCTGGTTGGTTTTGTTCAACTCCTTGACCTGTTTGGTTGTGTTTTCCTGCATTCCACTCTAAGGGCTTCTACTTGTTTACCTGTGTTCTCCTGTATTTCTTTAAGTGAGTTATTTATATCCTTCTCAAAGTCTTCTATTGTCTTCATGAGATGGGATTTTGCTTTTCAGGTGTTGAGGTATCCAGAGCTTATTATTGTGAAAGAACGTGGTTCTGTTGTTAAGTAGCATTGGTTTCTGTCGCTTATGTTCTTGTGCTTGCTTCTCACCATCTGGTTATCTCTGGTGTTAGCTGGCCATGCTGTCTATGACTGGAGTCTTCCCCTTCTATAAGCCTATGAGCCTGGGTGTGTTGGAACTCCTGGAGACCAAGCTGTCTCTGAGTGTGATTGTGGTAAGGTAGGCTGGATAACAGGGTTTGCTCCTGGGCACCTATGTGAAATAGAAGGAGCATGTGTCTCTGGCTGTGCTGAGGTTCCTGAATCCCTTGGGCCCTGAGTGGGTCCCAGTTAGGCCAGGTATTGGGATGGTAGTGGTGGACTCACCTTTGAGCCTGGGTGTGTCAGACCTCCTGGGGTCAAGCTGGCTTTGGGTGTTATTGAGGTAAGGAAGGCTAGAACACAGGGTTTGCTGCCAGTTGTGAATGCAACCTGGAAGCTGCACTTTCATGTTACAGGCAATTATGTATTTTCTGTCTTGTTTCATTTTATAAATATCTCTACCTCCTTGCATCTCTAATTCCATTATATTTTTAAAAATTAAATTCTAAATCTTCCTTTCCAATATCATAATATTCTCAGTATTTGCTTTAAAGTCCCCATAACCTATGGAAACTCATCCTCTGCAGTCTCGTAATGATATCATGCTAGTTAAAGTATACCTTGCCCACATGAACAATGTAAAGTTCATTTTGAGACAATAGTCCTAGTATTTTTTGTAAGTTCTAAATTGTACAATGATCTATACCAACAGAACTCAGACTGTTACAAAATTATTAACAGTAACACAGGATATCCTTGTTCTTAGTATGTGAGTAGTATTCCATTGTGTAAATGAGCCACATTATCTGTATCTATTCTTCTGTCATGGGATATTTGGGTTGATTCCAGCTTCTGGCTACCACAAACAAGGCTGCTATGAACATAATGGAACATATGGGGCATCTTTTGGGTATATCCACAAAAGTGGCACTGTGGGGTCTTCAGGTAGACTATTTCCAATTTTCTGAGGAACCTCCAGATTTATTTCCAGAGTGGTTGTACCAGTTTGCAATCCCAGCAGCAATGGAGGAGTGTTCCTCTTTTTCTACATTCTCTCCAACATGTGTTGTCACCTGAAGTTTTGATCTTAACCATTCTGATTGGTTTAAGGTGAAATCTCAGGGTCCTTTTGATTTGCATTTCTCTGATCACTAAGGACTTTGAACATTTCTTTAGGTGCTTCTCAACCATTTGAGATTCCTCAGTAGTGAAATTTCAGTTTAGTTCTATACCCCATTTTTTTATTGAGTTGTTTGGTTTTTTGTTTGTTTGTTTGTTTGTTTGTTTGTTGCTGTTTAGCTGCTTGAGTTCTTTATATACGTTGGATATTAGCTCTCTAGTGGATGTGGAGTTATTGAAGATTTTTTTCCCACTCTGTATGTTGTCAATTTGTCTTATTGACTATGTCCTTTTCCTAACAGATGCTTTCCAGTTTCATGAGGTCCCATTTATCAGTTCTTGATCTTAGACCATGAGCCATTGGAGTTCTGTTTAGGAAATTTCACCCTGTGCCAATGAGTTCAAGTTTCTTTCCCACTTTCTCTTCTATTAGATTGAGTGTATCTGGTTTTATGTTGAGGTCCTTAGACTTGAGCTTTGTGCAAGGTGATGAATATGGGTCTATTTTCATTTTTCTACATAAACACTGTCAGTTAGACTAGCACCATTTATTGAAGATGCTTTTTTTTCCATGGTATATTTTTGGCTTCTTTGTCAAAGATCATGTGCCCCTAAGTGTGTAGTTTTATTTCTGGGTCTTCAATTCTATTCTATTGATCAATTTGTCTGTCTCTGTACAAATATCACTCAGTTTTTATCAGTATTGCTCTGTAGTAAAGCTTGAATTCAGAAACAGTAATTCCCCCAGCAGTGTTAAGAATTGTTTTCACTATTCTGGATCTTTTCCCCTTCCAGATGAATTTGAAAATTGCTCTTTCCATGTCTTTAAAGAATTGTGTTGTGATTTTGATGGGTATTGCATTGAATCTATAGATTGCCTTTGGTAAAATGGCCATTTTTACTATGTTAATTCTATCAATCCATGAGCATGGGAGATCTCTCCATTTTCTGAGATCTTCTTCAATTTCTTTCTTGAGAGACTTGAAGTCATTGTCATACATGTCTTTCACTTGTTTGGTTAGAGTTACCCTAAGATATTTTATATTATTTATAGCTATTGTGAATGCAGTTGTTTCCCTAATTTTTTTTTAATATTATCAGAACTTGAATAAATTTATTTTAATTTCACAAACTAGGTGAGATAGAATAACCATTTTAATGTTTCCCAGAAACCAAACTGTTCGATACAGTTGAATACATTACTTTTATCAGTTCAAAATAAAAGACAGAAAGATGAGTAGAAAGTCATACATAAAGTAAATAATTTCCCCCTTGGCTATATGGAATGTTTTAGGTCCATGAACTACAGATTTGGTGTAAAATTGCATTTATTACATCAACTAAGATATCAATAAATCTGACCTTTCTCTAATTATTGGCTTTATTTAACTTGAGTATGATGAAATCATTAACATAAAATATTTTTTCTTACCTTTCATTATAAGAAATTCATCATTGAGTGACATTATTGTTTCATTTCTCTTTTTTCTTTAATAATTTTAAATGATTAATTTTATATTATGTCTACTTCTTTGGGCCTACCTCTTTCTTCCATTTCATTATTATATCCTTAACACTACACTGAGCTTAATCATGTAAGCAAACCACTGAGAGAATCAATGACAAACATCTTATAAATATCTCAGATGGAGTGTTTTTCTGATACTTTATCTTTGCATCTAAAAAAAAGTAAAATAAATAGTTGACTACTCCTTGTGTCTAGGCAATGTTTTTAATATAGAATGTTATGTTTATAACAATTGAGTAAAGAATGGCTAAGATAGTAGCAAGAATGAATTCTGGAAGATCTTTTGGAAAGCAGTTCGGGAAAGTGAAGTTGACACAAGGTTATTGAATTACTACTTACAGTGGAGGTGGAAATAAATGAACAGAAGAAAAAATATCTGTATGTAGGGCATTAAATTCCCTAATTTTTTTCTCCTGACACTATTACTAAGACTATGGAGCACTCACAAAAAGGGACCTAGCATGACTGCACTCTGGAATACCCAACAAGTAGGTGAAATAGTCAGATGCAGATATTTGCACCCAACCAATGGACAGAAACAGCTGCCCATGTTGTTGAATTAAGGAAGGCTAAAGGAAGCTGAGAAGGTGATCCTGTAAGCAGAGAAGCAGTCTCAATTAATCCCATGGTCTCTCAAACACTGGACCACCAAACAGGCAGCATATACCAGGTCATACACCCCCAACACACATACAGTAGAGGACTGCTGGGTCTGTGTTCATTCAGAGATTATGTAACTAACCCTCAAGAGACTGGAGGCCCCAGGGAGATTAGAGGTCAGCTGGGGTGGGGAGTGGGGACATCCACATGGAGACAGGGGGACTGGCAGGAGGTATTGGATGTGGAACAGTCGGAGGGTGGACTGAGGGGGATAAAATATAGAGTGTAAAAAATAATTAATTAATTAATTTTAAAAAGAGTAATAGAAATTTTAGTACCTCCTATAACTCTCTGTAACTATTGACACTTACATCAAGCCAAATATTCCTTTTTAAATGTGTATGTAAATGTGACTAAAACTCAATCTAAATCTTGTAACTATGTTATCAAAACTTCATTTCCTAAAAATGGGAATTTATTTGGTTTCTGAGACTTATACATACACTTGGATATGTAAAACCTAGGTAATATTAGCATAATGTTTGCTAAAAAGGTTGACTACACATTAACTTAAGGTTGATTCTCTGAACACACCCTCTATATGAGAGTAGTGCTGACACCTGTAGACAGGTTGTGCTGGAGTGTACAGTATGTGCATGATGCAGAGAAACGATTCTGAATCCACACTTCTGTAAAGCCAATTATATTTCTCCAAGGCTCACTGTTCTTACCTGTAAACAGGTTATTTTTATAACGACTAGCATCGTATAATCATTGTAAAATTAAGTGTAAGAGCCTCAGGATTTTTAGAGAACAACCCCTTACATTTAAAAAGCAAAATAAAAAGACTACTTTCTGTCTGTCTAGGTAATTTATCCACAACTTAAAACAAAGGTTTCACTTACATAGGTTGTTGTGAGAAATAAGTGAATTCTTTTAAAATGAATTTACCTTTATTTATATATATATTATATATAATTTACATAAATGAAATTAAAATTTAACCTGACACAAATGATTGCTACATATATCACATAAAGACAAAGAGCTTGACATCTTGCAGAAATTCAATAGTAGCAAAGATTATTCCTATCACTTCATGACTTCAGAAGGTTCTGCAAGTGATATATAAGTGTATAAAGGTAACAATAGTGCAAATAAACAAGAATTAATGTCACAAAATCAGTTAAGCATCATGTGATAGATACTCAGTGTGTCCTTAATAAAGAAAATCATCACAAATTTCTTGAATCCAAGAGAGACTATGTACATACTCTGACAATTGCCTTCCTCAGAGCATCTTTTACATCTCTGTTTCTCAGACTATAGATAAGGGGATTCAGCTAGGAATCACCACTGTGTAGAATAAAGAAAGCACCTTGTTCTGTTCAGTAGAGTAGTTCGACTTGGGCATCACATAAATGAAGGTTATGGTCCCATAGTAGATAGTGACTGAAGTGAGGTGGGAGGTGCAGGTAGAGAAGGCCTTATGGCGGCCCTCAGTGGAGTGCATCTTCAGGATGGTGATAAGAATGTAGATGTAGGAGACAGCTATGACAAGAACTGTCACCACAATAATGAATCCAGAAGAGAAAGAGGGAACAATTCCAATAATGGAGACATCTGAGCAGGAAAGTTTCAGCAAAGGGGAGAAGTCACAGAAAAAGTGATCTATCTGATTTGGTCCACAAAAGGACAGATTTAACAAACAACCAGTAAATATCCAACCATTCATGCAGCCACCAACATAGGACATTCCCAACAATAGAAAACAGACTCTAGAGGACATGAGTGTTGAATAGAGGAGAGGTGAACAGATTGCTACATAGCGATCATAGGCCATGGCAGACAGCAGGAAACACTCAGCTGACCCAAATGATACTATGATACAGAGCTGAGCCTCACAGGCAGCCACAGGTAAAGCCAGCCCATGTCCAAGGAGTTCCATAAGCATTATAACTGAGACTGAGGTTGAATATAAAATGTCTACAAATGCCAGGTGACTGAGGAATAGGTACATGGGTGTATGCAGCTGGGAGGAAATTCTTATCAATGTGATGATACTGATATTGCCTACTAAAGTAACAATGTATACTCCTAGAAATATCACAAAAAAGATAATGCACAGTTTAGGGTCCTCTGTTAATCCCAAGATGAATAACTCTGTTACACTGGTACGGTTTTCGGCCTCCATCTCTTGTGTGGATTGTTCCTATTAAAGGAAATGAACATATTTTTATAATATTATAATTTTTCTCTTTGATTGTTCTAGTTATTCATAGTTATTCCCTCTGCCCACTATGTAAGTACTATATTCTTGGGAACTGAAATTTTCTCCTTCTATATTTGAATAACGAAAGAATGATGAGCCTCACTGTTTGTCATTTATTAATTTTGTATGTACTATTCCTTAAAGTTACTACTTATTATTTTACAATTAATATCTCTCTACAATGATCCAGAGCCATAATTCAATGATCTTTTTCATGATACCCCTAAGTTATTGCAAATCTCACAAATTCTTCTCACACTGTGTCCTCATAACAAATTAATTTTTCTTCAACCGTTCTACTTGTATGTGTTTCATATCTAAGTGCTGATAACATTTAGTATCTCCTATTTGCAACTTGACACACTTTCTAATATTCATTTCATTGTACCACTTATAATCACACATAATAATATTCTATTTATTTCCAACTTTACAGCTTTGCTAACACAAAAACATAGCTATCACCTCAAAGGTCATAGAGCTAATTTATTCTGAAGTCAAATAAGAGTGATCACATACCAGGGACATGGAGTCAGGTAGACCCAACCACCATTACCCTATGTGACAACAATTTTCTAAGGATTTTGTAGTTATACAACAAAAGAATGCCATAAGTCAAAGCTTTTTACAAATACATCAGGTAGGTAGATTATAGCAAAAATGGAAAATCGCTATTATAGATCTCAGATGTTGTCTGATTACACCTTTGGCTTTGGGATCATTTGAAGTGAGTAGTCTATGATTACATCCCAAAAGTTTTATATGGTAGTACAAGAATGTTATACTAGGTGTCAAAACTGGCAATGAATGCTACTAAAGAGTATATGAGAGCCAACAAATATAAGAATTTTTAAGGTAAGTTTGACTTTGTTTTTTTTTTTCAGTTCACATCCTTATTTCATTTTTGTTACCACTGTGGTCAAGGTTCTGGTCATTCTTCTTCATACTTTTTATATTTTTTATGTGTTTCCCTTGTCTTTTATTATTTTTTTATATCTCACAGTAATATAAAATGGTGACCTCTGTGTTCATGAAATTCCTTCAGTACCTTCTCAAATCTTCATGATATAACAAAACCTTATTTAAGTAATGCAAATCTCAGATGTCCTTGTATATGATATTTTCTTTTGTGGTATTATTGCCCGCTAATCAACCAATCAGTGGTTCTTCATTTTGGGTTGAGTCATCTTTAAACATTATTTTCTCTACAAGAGCTTCTCTGACTCCTAAAGATAAATAAAATTATTTCTTTATGTTGTAGATATCTCAATTCTTATTGAAGACAATGGGATTTTTGTGGCCTTTTGGTCTTTCATTCTTCTTAAACAGCACATAATCTCTAAATAAGGGTTTATCCTTGTCTTATAAATGTCCAGTGACTGGATATAAAATTGAATTTAAAAATGATGAATGAATGCATGAGCAGTGAACTGAATAGGTTCTGAGGACCAAAATGTGAATATAATTCTGTCTCTTGCCAAGGAAAATGGGATTCAGAGAGAAAAGGAGCCAATGAACTTTTACGTCATAGAAAGTGTAACCATAGTACTACAAATGATTGCACATGATTCTGATTTTTAAAAAATTATGTAACAACATTAAGGAAAATTTGAATATTAAAAACAAACATCATATAAATCAACAATGAGAAATTTGGTATATTTATAGGTACTCCCCTTTCCTCTAATATATATTATTTTGGCTTTTAATATACATATAAGTATATAAATGTATACACATGTATATACATGCAAACAAGCACAATGACTTGTTATGTGTCCCAGACTGGCCTCAAACCCAAGCCATATGTTTCAGTTTCATGAGAGCAATGAATACATAACAGTATGTGCCACTATGCCCAGCTTAGACATATTTTAATAGTGCTATATGTAGTTAAAGTTGAAATATAAGAATATAATTAGTTTGTTTACACTATGAATCCTTACCTACATAACAGCATGATAAGCCCTGAGTGAGTAGAACATAAATGATCATCATCTTTTTTGGACATTAATTTCCACAACTGTTAACTGCCACACCTAGGAATCCCAAAAATATCTCAACCACCATGATGCTAACATGAAAAATATGATAAATTATACATTAATTCAAATCTTACTTGGTTTTCTTGAGACAGTAATTCAAAGTCAATTATCTTTTGGGCTCCAAGGTAGGTTTATCTACATAATTCTGACTAATGAAAAGCACTAAGCCAAATTGCTCTTATAATTCATTGATTTCTGACATTCTGTGTTGATTCAATAGTTTAGGCTATTTCATACCCTTGAGCGATATTTGGGGATATGGAATACTTCATAGAGCCTATGTCATCCTTTTTGGATTGATATCCAGAAATTTGTAGTCTATATTCTATCGTTTCTCTAAATGTATCTAACTATAATATATTTTCCCTTCCAGTTATATACTTTTCAAGAATTATAATAGAAGGTGCTATGACTGCCTCCATGTACATACTAATGTAATATGCACAGCATGCAATTTATGCAGGCAATTTTATGTAGCTTGTAGGTATTTAAATATTTACTACAACCAGTCATATCAGTATTAAATGTCATTCAAATATATCAATTTCTTAAATGTTTCCCTTGTTATGCTTTTAGAAAGAAAAAAAAGTGCCTAGTTCCTCTGATGATGCGCCACAGTTCTTTCAATAAATTATCTGAGTAGTAATGAATCATAGTTGCCCATCCATAGCTCATCCATAAAGGACTTGTATCTTTTCTCCCATGGATATTGATTGTTGTACAGATTGCACTAGGAACAGATAGCGTACTCCTTTTGTGTTAGCAACAGTACACCCTGTCTTATGCATAAAATCATTGAAACATTTGAATAAAGTTATCATGCTTCCTCTGATTTCTCTATCCTAAAACTAAATATTCACAATTTCTTCCTATGGAGTTGCCATCCCCTTCAGCTCCTTCATCATTCGAACACTTGTCAAACTTACTGAGTTCTTTAAACTCTTTCCCTTAAGACTCTGAAAATACTTTGGTCTGAAGGAGAAAACTATGCACAAAGCAATGTGTATGCTTCCAATCTTGATGTTCAATGATGGTAATCCTGTTTTCATTATGACAGCATTAGTTGTCATTCTGTGCTGGCTGCAGAGTCCTAGGGCATGGAGTCAGACAAGACAGCTTGCCAAGTTAACCCATACATGGCAATCTCTTTGACTCCTACCTTTGTGTTTGTTCAGTGATGTAATTTGTCCATATACTACAGCTTTGTTTTTAGATTAAAAGGAATGGTATCTATAAAACAACAGATATGTTGCCACATAGCTATGATAAATGGCTTTTTATCTTTTTGTCAAAAATTTATTTTTTTCTAATATAATTTATCCTGATCATTTGCTCCTATCCTCTACTAAGTCGAGTCCATCTCTACCTCTCCTTCCATCTGGATCTACTCCATTTATGTCTCTCATTAGAAAACAAGCAAGATTCTAAAAATAATATGATATAATATTATGATATATTCATGTAGTATAGGATGAAAGATAAGATAAAACAAAAAAGCAACACACAGGAATTGGACAAAAGCAAATAGAAGAAAAAGAGACCAAGGGAAGAATCAGAGACCCATTCATTCAAATACTGAGGACTCCAACAAAACACTCAACTGATATCCAGATGTACACAGAGAATCTGATGTAAACCCAGACAGAGCCATGTGGACCCTGTGCATGCTGTCTCAGTCTCTGAGCTCATGGAAACTTTGATCATATGGATTTAGAGGGCCTTGTTTCTTCAGTGTCCTTCATCCCCTCTGGCTCTTAGATCTTTCTGCCTCCTTTTCCACAGGGTTCCTTGACCATTGAAGGGAGAGATTTGTTCACGTAAATCAAAATGAAATAGTAGTGTTTCAATTGTTACATGTTGTAAAGAGCATAACTGTTCTTCCCACATGCCAGGATTTTCTATCAAACATCCCCAGTCTCCGCAGCCTGCCCAAGTCTGGTCTAAGACATTCTTACTTGTACTTGCTGATCCCTATTTGCCCTTCTCTTACTCCCAACTACACACTTGTATTGTTGATCTCTAGACTAGTGTTTTGCTTGTCACCATCAGTTAGAGACTCTGACCACTCTAATATCCTCTCTCCTTACGGCACCAGTCACTTCTGATGGAAGCAGAGACATAGGACTAGACACCTACTTGAACCTAAGTATCAGGCCTTTAATACAAATTTAATACAGGCCTTTTGTTTCTCATATTCTCAGTTCTCAAGCTTAGCAATTGTTTTGACTACAATCAACTAATATTTTCCTGGGTTCAAAGGCTCATCTAGTTTATATATATTAGGAACACCACAACGCCTTTCTTGTTCACCTTCTTGAATCATATAATATCCTTGTCAATATAACTCATGGCTGTTGCACTTACCATCTAAAAGCAAAGATGTGACACGGAATTCCAAAAGGAACTTGATGAAGACATATTCCTTTTACTTTTACAAGAAATTGGAAGCTGAATACAAAGTGAACTATTGAATACTCTCACTGGCCAAAGATACACATGCAGTGGAGATGGTGATGGATGTCTTTGAGCATGAAGGGAGAGAAAAGAGATTCTCAGCAAATATGTCAAACCCTTGGGGATATTGCTGTCTGCCCCTTTGAGACACAGGCCTCTACATTTTTATTTATTTTTTTTAATAGAAATGACTTCTGGAACCATATAACTCATTAAGACTTGCTTTGTCCTCCCTAGAGGGCATTTACATGCTATGCTGTACTTTGGAATTATTTTTCATTGTTTGCCAAAAGCCAGTGAAATGGTTTTTGGTTTCCCAGAAGAATATAGGACATCCATAAAAAATAACTTATTTTACTAATTAATGATAGCTAGTGTGGTTGATATAAGAGACTTTCCAGATAAAGTTTAAATCAAATTTAAAAGCCATATTCAAAATGAACATAATACATTTTTCTGAAGAAACATTATGATGATGCAATTAGGAATGCCTTCTGAGGCACCTGAGTACTCACATTGCTTTACAGGCAATATAACAAGTATATTAAATACTTGTCTCAATTCATCCAAATACTCTGCCTTTCTGTCTTAATGTTTTGATGTAGGCATTCATCATTTATACAAGACTTTGAATAATAGACTGCAGAGCATCTGAAAGTGATTTA
>JADRCD010145503.1:0-14366 GCA_019843815.1 Montemys delectorum
ATGTTCTTGATAGACTGAAAAAAAAACTGTGTGTGTCTATGTGAGTATGTGCATTTGACTGCAGCAGCCTGAGAAGGCCAGAGTCATCACATCCCCTGAAGCTGCAGTTATAGATGATTGTGAGCCACTTAGTGTGGGTGCTGGGCATCAAACTGTGAGTCTTCCCCAATGCTAAGCTAGGCTTTGATGGTGCAGATGAGCTACCTATGTATGTCCTCTCTGTTTGAGTAAACTCGCTGGCTCACCAACGTGGATTTGGACTGACTTGTTTCTTTGGCCTGCTCCTCTATCTGGGGTGAACAGAAAGATGCTCCCCAGGAAAAGTCATGCACCAATTGGCCAGAGGATGTTTATTCGCTGCATTAGAGGGTGTTTCTGCTCATAAACAAAAGGTTGGAGAAGAGACACCATTCCATGGAATTCAGTGTATGTGAAAAGTGAAGACTCAGTAAATCCACAGTGAGAGGGGTCAGCTGTGACTATTTCAGGGAGTAAGTTCCTCAGAGCACATACATTTATGTAGACCTATGTAGGACAATTTACAGAGATTTGAATTTAAGAGAATCTCATTTATAGTATCAGAATTATATCCTGAGGGCTGGGGATGTAGCTCAGTGACTCAGCATGCACGATTTTCATCTCTAGCACCACATAAACATCCTAGCACACAGGAGATAGAAGCAGGAAGATCAGAAGTGCAGGGTCTTCCTTGGCTGTGTGTCAAGTTTGAAGCCTGCCTGGGTTACACAAGGTCTTGTTTTGTTGGAGTTTTTTTGTTTTGTTTTGTTTTGTTTTGCTTTGTTTTGTTTTGAGACAGGGTTTCTCTGAGTAGCCCTGGTTGGCCTTGAACTCACAGAAATCCCTCTGTCTCTGCCTCCCAAGTGCTGGGACTAAAGGCTTGTGCCACCAAGCCCAGCAAGATCCCGTTTTGTTTTTGTTTTTAACTATAAACACATAATAAAAGCAAGAAAGAGAGTGACCCATTTTCTTCAATAATTAGGCACTGCTCAGGTGTCTATGCTTTTGTAAGCAGTCTAAGAAAACTCACTGGAGGCCGGGCAGTATTTGGCACCTGCCTTTAATCCCAGGGGGAGGTAGGAGGCAAAGGTAGGAGGATTTCTGAGTTCAAGGCCAGCCTGGTCTACAGAGTGAGTTCCAGGACAGCCAAGGCTATACAGAGAAACCCTGTCTCAAAAAACAAAACAAAACAAAACAAAACAAAACAAACAAACAAAAAAACTCATTGGATCATTTAAAACAAAAAAAGGAAAAAGAAAAAAAGACATGAAGGCTGAAACGGGGCTAGTGGAGAGGAGAGAAGCCAGTGGGAGGGGACACAGGATGGTAACAGTGGGCAAGGCTGATCAAATGCAGTGTGCACATGTATAAATACAATAATCGGATCATTATTATATGCAATTAACATATGGCGATAAAACGTTTGAAAATAAGTTATACCATGAAAATAAATGAAATGAGCCCCTTCCTTGCTTCTCCACAGTGATGGCAGTAAGATGCTCGGTCCAATTGTCAGGAGCTTCGACATTCTTTTTGCTCACAAATATGAACACTGTTCATAACAAGCACATATCATGTAATCTAGCACTTAATAAGTAGTCCTGAGGTACAAATCCCCGTTCCATGCCACCACACATCATGTTCTGGGGATTCAGGAGTGAGATGAGAGGTGGCCTGAGAGTTTTCCACCTCCTCGCTCTGGAACAGGGAGCCAGACACCAGGAGTCCGAGGGTGTTCAGGCTTTGGTGGAATGGTACAAAATAATGTTCCCTCTCCCCAGGAACATAACACAGCCCAGCCGAAACCCCAAATCATAATTAAAAGATGCCCTGCAACTCCCTTGGCAGCATACATTTTGAAGATGAAAGTAAATGATTAAAATAATTAAACACTTCAAGCTGACAAGCCGGAGCGGAATCTTGCCAGCGGACGTTTGTCAGTAATTAGGTAATTAATCCTGGTGCAGATTATACGCCATAACAAACCAGTCAGGCTGAACGGAGCCGGCTGCTCAGAATTAGACTTTTAAAAAAGAAGAGAAGGATGAAAGGGCAGATAAGAAGAGAGAAGTTAAAATCGGAGGACGGGACGTAGCTCGCGTGACCACCTGGCCTTACTCTACCGGGCAGCTTGGACTGAGACCGCACTGGGCCTCCTGGAGAGTTCTGGGCTTGACTTGAAAGCAGTTGCCTGCTGGGACGTTAGTGGGATTTCAAACTGGGGAGGAGGAAGTAACTCTGCCCCCAAATTAGAAGGAGGGGTGGAAAGCAGCCCAAGGAAGAAGTGACAGCTTATGGGCTGGCCTTCACACCCATTCAGTAGTCCATTCTGGGAGAACTCTCAGTACTGACAAGGAAGGGGCTCAGGCCCGTGGACAAGAATGTTAAGAACTGTGTTGGGAGGATCAGAGCCCAGCCCAAGCTTGCTGGATCAAGGCAGGTTCTGGTGGAAACAAAAGAATATGCGTTATAAGTATAACTAAAGTACATAGAAATAGAAAATTACTTGAGCAATATAATTTTATTATTTTTTAAAATTTATTTGTGTGTGTGTGTGTGTGTGTGTGTGTGTGTGTGTGTGTGTAAACTGGAGTCAGTTGGAAACTGCCTAACACGAGAACTAAACAAGTGAATTTGGGTCCTTGGCAAAAGCAGCCAGTGTGCTTAACCACTGAGCCATCTTTCCAGCCCCCAGAAAAGCCACAGTGCAATAGCACGCATCTGCAATCCCAGTGTTCCTAAGGTGAACTTTGGAAGCTTACAGGACACCAGGCTTTGCATATTCAATGGTAAGCAACAGACAAGAGACACTGATCTCAAATGAGGTGGAGGCAAGGAGGAATGGGCAAGGCTGTCTTCTGACCTCTACAGCTTGCCCAGCAAGAGTGCACATCTACTCACACACATAATCACGTACACACACACAATCATGCACACACGCAATCACATGAGTGCACTAACTCTTGCACACACACACATACACACACACACACACACCATATACACAGAAATAAAAAAATTAAATTAATGATAATAGTAAAGGGTGAAGCCCCTGAGCATTCACACAAGTGCTGATGTCGCCATGGCCATTTGCCCCACCACCCAGCAGAGAGGTCTGGGAGAGAAGATGCAGGAGGGAAAAGCAGGCTCTGTCTGAGGGCCACAGCCACGGATTAGAAAGGGCACCAGAAGCCACACTATATTTTAAACTCACCTTTAAGGTGGGCATACTGGTGCATGCCTTTAATTCCAGCATTTGGGAGGCAAAGGAAAGCAAGTCTTTTATGAGTTCAAGGCCAGCCTGGTCTACAGAGTGAGTTCCAGGACTGCCAGGGCTATACAGTGATACCCTGTCTTGAAAAAAAAAAAACAGAACAAAACATAAATAAATAAATACATCACTCCTGGCTTGGTGTGTGGTATATGGTTTTATTACCAGCACTCGGGAGGCAGAAGCAAATGGACCTCAGTGAATTCAAGGCCTGCCTGGTTTACATAGCTAGTTCTAGACCAGCCAAAGCTACATAGTGAGAACCAGTCTCAACACCACCCCCAAAGAAACAAACAAATTAAAAAACAAAACAAAACATACACCAAAACAAAGCAAAACAAATCTCACTGGTGCTCCTAAACTTTATCTTTGTTTACATAAGTCCATGTGTCCTGTAGGAAGAGGAGGAAAGATTATGCATGTGTGATGTGTGTGTCTGTGTGTCTGTGTATCTGTGTCTATGCATTTGTATCTCTGTGTATGTGTGTGTGTGTGTGTATGTGTATATCTGTGTCTGTGTACGTGTGTGTGTATGTGTATATCTGTGTGTGTCTGTGTCTATGTGTGTGTACCTGTGTGTCTGTGTATGTGTACCTGTGTGTCTGTGTGTGTGAATTTCAGCTTTGTGATCACAGTAGAAGAAAACAGCACTTCATAAGACCAAGGAAAGGGCTCTCAGAGACATTCCCATGTGCTGGACCATCAAGGACCTTTCTCAGGAAGAGGTAAGCCTGTGCTATGCCTTGAAAATGGAAGAAATCAGAGAACAGAGGAGAGGAAGGGAGGTGTCTTGGCAAATATATAGAGACTCCATTACAGAATATATTCACATGTGTAATCCCTTTTCATACTTAGTGGGCTGAGGGACCCTTGAAGTTCTGTCTCATTTGATAGGCAATATAGTGGAGTAGCTAAGGGTCTGCTTTAAAATTTTTTATGGTTAACTATATAGCAGGTGGAATAAACACATGAATGTCTGCTCTCTCAACATACCTTATATAATCATCATCATCACCGCCATCCTCATCCTCATCCTCATCCTCATCATCATATTTCTTCCTGGAAGATGGCCAGTGGATGTAGGAGTTGAGAAAATGGAAATAGCTGTGTACCAAGGATGTCAAAGAGAAGGCAGCCAACTGGGGGCACAGGACTAGGGAGAGGTCAGACATTGTAAATGCACATTCAATCACACCCACAGAGGGTGAGAGTGAAGTTTGAGTTAAAATCAGTGGAATGGCCAGGCATGGTGGAACAGACCTTTAACCCTGGTGCTCAGAAGGCATAGGCAGGTGGATCTTCGTGAGCTGGAGGCTAACCCAGGCTACACAGAGAACAGACAGAGGTTGGAGAAATATCTTAGCAGTTAAAAGCATTTATTGTTCTGGCAGAGGATCTAGGTTCAGTTCCCAGCACCCACATGACAGCTCCAATTCCAGGGGATCCAACACAGCCTTCAGACCTCTGAGAACACACATGTATGCACAGGCATACATTTGAAAAAATATTTTATGTATAAAATAAAGTAAATAAATCTAAAAAAATAGCAAATGAGCTGGGCAGTGGTGGCACATGCCTTTAATCCCAGCACTTGGGAGGCAGAAGCAGGCGGATTTCTGAGTTCGAGGCCAGCCTGGTCTACAAAGTGAGTTCCAGGATAGCCAGAGCTACATAGAGAAACCCTGTCTCGAAAAAACAAAACAATCTCGAAAAACCAAAAAAAAAAAAAAAAGAAAAAACAAAACAAAACAAAACAAACAAAACCCAAAAAACGACAACTAAACACTGTAGGAATGGCTTGAAAGTCTCCCCGAGATGCAGGTCTCTCCTCTATCATAACACCAATGGTTGACTATGCAATCCATACACACACACAGAATGAGTTTGAGCCATGCATGGCATCTCACATCTATAATCCTCCTGAGGTGAGGACAAGAAGATTGTCATAAATTCAAGGTCAGTCTGGACTTTAATACAAAAACCAAAAAAACCCCAAAGGCTAAGTGTGGTGGTACATGCCTCTAGTCCCAGTACTTGGAGGCAGAGGCAGGTGGGTCTCTATACATTCAAAGCCAGCACTTGGGTGGCAAAAGCAGGCAGATTTCTGAGTTCAAGGCCAGCTTGGTCTACAAAGTGAGTTCCAGGACAGGCAGGGATACACAGAGAAACCCTTTCTCAGAAACAAAAAAACAAAACCCCAACCCCTCCAAAAAAAACCCCAAACAATAATAATAACAACAACAACCAGCCAAACGAACGGGCTGATGAGGTAGTGTGGTGGGTAAGAGTGTCTGTTGTACAAGCATGAACAACTGAGTTCAAATCCTCTGAGCCTGGGTAAAAACCCATGTGTGGTTGTGCATGCCCATAACCCTATCACTGTGGGGTGCAGAGTCAGGGAGAGCTCTGAGGATTGCTGGCTGGCAGCCTAGCTCCAGGTTCAGTGAGAGACCCAATCTCAAAAGAATATGATAAAGAGTCAAGGTCCTTCCCTGGACTCCTCATGTACACAAAAGTGTGCACATATAACACACACACACACATACACACACATAGAGAGAGACAGAGATAGAGACAGAGAGAGACAGAGAGACAGAGAGACAGAGAGATAGAGACAGAGAGAAGGAGAGTAACAAAAGATTCTGCAAATTAAGAGTGTTTATCCCAGTGATTCTCAACCTGTGTTTTATATATCAGATACCCTGCATATCAGATATTTATATTATGATCCATAACAGTAGCAAAATTATAGTTATGAAGTAGCAACAAAAGAATCTTATGGTTGGGGGAGGAGGGCCATCGCAACATGAGAAATTGTTTATCCCATTTTGCAGCTCAAATACTGACCCCATACAGTCCACAAGTTGCCACCTGTCTTCTCTCTGAAGTTTCTACTGCTGTGCTAAAACACTATCACCAAAAGCAACGTGGACAGAAAATGGTTTATTTCAGCTTATAGTCGTAGTTCAACATGAAGGAAACTTCAGGGCAGGAATTGTGAAGTAGGTACTGAAACAGAAGCCATGGAGGAGTGCTGCTTACTGGCTAGATCTCATGGTGGGCCTTCCTTTCTTCCTTCCCTCCCTCCCCTCATCCCCTCTCCCCCTCTCTCCTTTCCTTTCTTTTCCTTACCTTTTTTTTCTTTTTGAGACAGGCTCTCTCTGTGTAATAGCGCTGGCTATCCTGGAACTCACTCTGTAGTCCAGACTGGCCTCAAACTCAAGAGATCTACCTGCTTTTGCCTGCTGAGTGCTGGAATTAAAGATGCATACCATCAACCAGCCTCAGTCTGCTTTCTTATGTCATCAGAGCTGCCCAGGGATGACACCACCTCCAATGAGCTGGGCCTATCCCCATCAATCATTAATAAAGAGAATGCACTAAAGACTTACCTATAGGCAAATCTATGGAGGCATTTTTCTCAATTGAGAGTCCCTTCCCCAAAGATCCTAGCCTGCATCAAGTTGACCTAAGATAAGCAGGGATACTGACCTTTCCAAGCTTGACCACAGTCTCCAAATCAGGTCTTCTTACTTCATCAGAGTTGGAGTTTTAGAAGCATGGAGTTAAGGCTGGAGAGATAGCTCAGCGACTAAGAGCACTGACTGCTCTTCCAGAGGTCCTGAGTTCAATTCCCAGCAACCACATGGTGGCTCACAACCATCTGTAATGGGATCTGATGCCCTCTTCTGGTGCACCTGGAGAGAGCAATGGTATACTCACATACATAAAATAAATAAATAAATCTTAAAAAAAAAATTAAAAAAAAAAAAAAAGAAGAAGCATGGAGTTAAAAGTAATCCCTTTTGATGTAAGTGAAGAGTGGACCCGCGTACCTGAAATGTGGTGAGTTCATGCAGGGGAGGAGTGGGCAATAACTGTGAAGCCATAACCACTCGTCAGATGGTGGGAGTGGGCATTAAAGGAAAATGGAGGGGGCTGGAAATTATTCAGAAGAAATGGGAAAACACTAAAAGTCCTTTTTAGATGCTTCCTTTGGCAGAGATGTGCAGAATGTACTGTAGTGGGAACACAGGGCCTGGAGCCTGTTGGGCAGTTTGCCACAGTGAAACTACAATGTTCTTCTGTGCTGGAAGGTGGAGGCAGAAGTAAGAAAAACATGCACAATTTAATTAAATTTACTTCTGATCAGGCTGGTACAAGTTACCAAAATTAATATCAGGAAGCAGAGAGGAGCTGTCAATCTAAAAGAGGCTGATAGAAATGGAAAGGAGAAGAGAGCTGGGGTACAGCTCAGCTGACAGAGCACATGCCTAGCATACAGGAACCCCAGCGCCTCATAAACTAGGCATCATGGTATATGCCTGCAACCACTCATCAGGGAGGTGGAAGCAGGAGGACCAGATGTTCAAAGCTATCCTTGGCTACATAACAAGTTCCAGTCCTGCCTGGACTCCATGAGACTCTGTCTCAAGAACAAATAACTGAAAGGACATACTGTGAAGAAGCTGTGTCAATGTATCGGAAAACTTGAATGAAAAGAATTTTCTTTGTTGTTGTTGTTTTCTTTTGTTTTTTGTTTGTTTGTTTGTTTTCCCCGAGACAGGGTTTCTCTGTGTAGTCCTGGCTGTCCTGGAACTCACTCGGTAGACCAAGCTGGCCTCGAATTCAGAAATCCACCTGCCTCTGCCTTCCAAGTGTTGGGATTAAAGGAGTGCACCACCACTGCCTTGCCAGAAAAGAATTTTCTTGAATCACTCAAGCTTGCTCAAGAAGAAATAGATGACTTGAATAGCCTCGTTTCTGTGGTGGGGAGAGGGAAGGGGAAGGAGAAGGGGAGGGGGAGAGGGAGAGGCAGAGAGAGAGAAAACAAAAATAAAATAAAGGATGCTGTGCCTTTAACTTCGCTCTGCTCAGTGGAACAAATTGTGCATTTCAGTGCCATCCCAGGCTCATGCAAAGAATAGCTTACACTAGTTTCAATAAGATTTCCACCTCTTTTGGCTTCTTTAAATTTTATTTTATTCAGTATCATGCATATGCACGTACATGTATGACATGTGTGCGCTGTGGAGGTCAGAGGACATCTTTTGGAAGTCACTTCTTCCCATGAGGCAGAGTCTCTCTTGGCTCTGCAGAGCTCTGTACTTTAGGCTTGCTGCCCCCCAAGTTCCGAGTGAGTCCCCTGTCTCTACTTCCCATTTTTCATAGGCCTGCTGGGATTAGAGATATGTGTCACCACATGTCTTTCTTACATGGGTTCCTAGGAGCGCACTCAAGTCACCAGAATTACACTTCCAAGAGTTCCTACATGCTGAGCCAACTCACCAGCCAATTTTCATTTGTAATAATAATAATAACAATAATTGATCTTTATTTTTGAGACAGGATCTTACTATGTAGCCTTGGCTGACCTGGAACTTACTATATAGACCAAGTTGGCCTTGAACTCACAGAGCTACTTTCCCCAGCCTCCCAAGTGCTGGGATTAAAAGTGAGTACCACCCTGTCCTACTAAAATTTTTAAAAAGCTATACATATACACATATACATATATAGTGTATGTATGAATGTATGTGACATGAATGCATGTGTGTGTGCATGTGTACTTATTTTTTAATTTTAAATTTATATTTTATATTTATTTATATTTTTTGTGCATTGATGTTCTGCCTGCATGAACATGTCAGACCCCTGAAACTGGAGTTACAAACAGTTATGATCTGCCATGTGGATTCTGGGAATTGAGCCTGTGACCTCTGGAAGAGTAGCCAGTGCTCTTAACCTTTGAGCCATCTCTATAGCCCTATTTTATTTTTTCGTTTGTTTGTTTGTTTGTTTATGGCAGGTCTCACTATGTAGCCCTGGCTATCCTGCAACCCACTATGTAGACCACACTGGCCTCTAAACTCACAGAGATTCGTCTTCCTCTGCCTTCCAAATGTGCACAGTTTTGCATGCACAGGATTTCATTTCTTATAATCAAAATAATTTTGACAAATCGTACTCCTCCAAGACCGCTCTTCCAGGCTAAGGCAGTCGGCGGCGTCTGTCCGTAGTGCTGCTCATGATCCGATCCATTTGTGTTCGCACAAAGTTAGGAAGACCCCACACATCCTGGAACCTTAGCATCTGTCCATGGTCCTGACTAAAATTCTCGGTTGCCATCGCAGCCCACGCTTTCCCTCTTGCCGTGACGTCAGGGACATTAATGGTCCAAATGAGCCTTACTCAGGCAAGACTAAGGACAAGCTCTTGTAATAGATGGTATGAGGAACGTGGGGCAGAGGGTTAGCCATCAGTAGACAAGTCTAGTAGGCCCCGGGGGAGAAGTCTGGCGCTACCAGAGCAAAGGGGCAGGGCTAACGTGAGCCCAGCAGAGCTCCGGCCTTGGAAGGACAGGAAAGAAACCAGAAAGAAAGCACCCTTGCCACATAGACTTGCTACAATTGGGGATAATGAAAGAGGCCACAGCCTCTGGCCGCTGGCCCCATCCTGGCAGGCAGAAAAATGCCTAAAAACACTCTCTTCTAGATAGCACATGTCAACCTTTGGATGCAACCTCCAGGCTCAAGGAACTCTTAGGGCAAGAGAAGCTGAACCTGTCTTGTTTCTTTATTTGACAATTTAATGTCCCCAAAGAAAACCCAATATTATGGGTTGAAGTTCCTTGAAGGCGGAATAGCTCCAGGTCTGGCCAAATGCGGAGGCAATTACTATCTGTCACTTATGTGTGACATTCAAATGAAGAGAATAGAGGCAGAAGCAGAGTCAACTAGAGAGGGTTTCTCACAGTGAGCACATCCTCAGGAGAGTTGCAGATTCAATTTCCATCTGACATGTTAGGCCATATGTGCTAGGAGCTGCAGAGGACTTTCACATATTCTTCCCTATCAAGGACTGACAATCTGGGGAGGAAGTTGTTGTTTTGTTGTTGTTGTTATTACTATTATTTGCATGCTGAGGAGCTGAGGCTTGCAAAACAAATGATTTACTCAAGGTCACATAATACAAATGTTTGCAGAGCCCTTGCCTTTTCCTTTGTGTGGTTTAGGCTCTGACGTGATGTACCCATCCATTTCCACTGGCTCCTTTAAGGGCTGAACCTGGCGTGGCTGAATGAGATCTGTGCCAGCCATGTGTCCCTCCTAAGTCAGCAGCATCTACAGGAGCCATGGCTCCCGTTAGGTCCGGGGGTTGGAGTAATCTGAAGACCTCCAGGGGCAGGGATGTAGTGAGAGGAAGATGCCTCTGTGGAGGGGGTGAACTGGTGGGACTGGGGACAGAGGACACTGACTCCCTGCTGGTCCCAGAACGATTCTCACCTGCCAATCGATAGCTGGAGACTCACGCAAGTGCTAATCAGATCCATTGACACACACAGGCTGGGGCTACAATCCATTCTCACATGGAATGGTGGATCGATTCCTCATTCTCTGAAGTCCCCAACCAGGCTCCTCAGGCCGTCTCTCCTCCAGGGACTGAGAAACTGGTTAACTCTGTACCTCTAGGTACCTGTGAGTTCTGCTCGACTCTGGATTCTCTACGAGACACAGTCTCACTCCCAAAGCTTTTCCTGTTAGAGAAACACAGGGAGCTGGGGGAAGTGTAACAGGCCTAAGTTCCACTCTTTGATCAGCAGCTAATTGTGTGACGTTGGACCAATCATGTCGCCTTTTTTTTTCCTCTGTCGCTTCTAACCTCAATTCTCACCTCTTCTAACCTCAATTTTCTCATCTGAGTAAGGGGGATGAAGATGTCCGCTCCACAGGGTTTCTGCAGGTCTCAACTGTATGTAGTGATTGCAAGGCCAGACAAATTCTACAAACTGTGGCTAATATAAGTATAAAGCACAGGCATCCACTGCCAGGATCAGAGGTTCTTCCTTCTCCAAGCCCAGGCCTTTCGTCTCACCTCAGCCCCATCTTTAAGGTCGGATATGCAAGGTGGGCAGCTCTCCTGACATAGACTTGGAGGAAATTTCTCTTTCCTTGAGTTGTATCAAGGAAACAACTCGACACACACACACACACACGCACAGGCACACATACACAGGCACACATGCGCATGTGTGCACTTGATTCCTTGGTATGGTCAGACTGCCTGGAATCCTGGAAACTTAGCACAGAGGCAGCAGAAACTAAGGCATTCAAACACCTTGAGAAAAGGATGTTTCTAAGGCTCTGGACAAACATCTGTGTCCTCCTACATGTAAGATAGCATCCCAGCAGCGACACTGCCTATAATGCCATCGCTCAGGAGGCTGGGGCAGGAGGATGGCGAGTTCAAGGCTATCCTGAGCTACATAGGGAGGGCTGCCGTCACACGTTGACAGATATTTTGACGACGCTCATCAGTTTAATCTAACTTCAGGAAGGAGCTCTGGCGCCAGGAAGAAGGATCACACTGTAGAGATGCCACTCATTTTCCTATGCCCCTGCCCATTGGTGACTCAATGGACTAGGAGATTCTTGGCCAAAGCTGGCTACAGCTTCTTTCCAACTCCATGTGCTCTGAGGTGGGGGGATAGACATTTGTAGGGCTATCCACATTGGCGTATGTGAAAACAAAGGAAACTGGTTTGCTGGAGGAAACTGGAACCAAGGTGCAGAAATATATGGAGACAAGAATTCCTGAGAAGCCAGGCAGTGTGGCTTAGCACTAGAGTCTCCGTATTTGGGAGCCTAAAGGAGGAAGATTATTATGGGTCTGAGGCCATCATGGGCTTCTAAGAGTGACCCTGTCCTCTCTGCAATCAAAATAAAACAGTCTGTAGTGTTCCTTTCAAACCATAAAAATGGAGGGTGGGAATGGGTGAATACAGGTAATGGCCTAGCTTAGCACACACAGGGCCTGTGGTTCCATCCATACCAGGAGAGAGAGGGAACCCTAGGAGGGAATGGAGAACCACAGGGGAAATGACACTGATGGTTTTCCAGTTGCAGGGCAAATCAGTTATGCTTCTTGAGTACATGACAGGGTTCAACCAGCTTCCCCCCATCCCACTACACACAGCTCCCCGCAAGGCAGGCTTTCCGCCACTGCTGTTCCTAATCATTTATATAGAACAGATGCTAGTACTGTAACTGGTGCTTTTTTGTTTGTTTACTTGTTTTCTATATAGTGTTTGACCATATGAGGTTACTACTGACACACTGAGAAGGATCAAGTACAAAACACTGAATAGGAGGCCATTTGGCTGGATTCGCTCCCCAGGACGCTGTAAACCTGATGTGAAAGCAAACATCTGTAATCCCAGCACCTAGGAGGAAGAGACAGGAAAAGTAGAAATTAAAGTCATTCAACATAGTCAGAAAGAGGTCAGCCTTGGATATATGAGACTGTCTCAAAAAGCTGTATTGAATTAACTGTTCCAGCTACCATGCTAGGTTAATACCTTCCTGGGTTAATACAGTACATCTAATCATATACTGGGACCAATACAAAATCTCTGTATGTTACCTAATGAGATCATTTCTTCAGATATATAAACTGAGAACCACAGTAGTGTTAAATAATCAAAGCAAATTTAAGCAAACTAATCAAATTATTTAAACACAATAGGACTTACCAATGTCCTAGGGACTGTGATAATTCATTTTGCATGTTAACAAAAAGATAGAATCCTAAATCCCTTTTGCAAGGCTAGTATTACTATGAGCTCTCTCCCTTTTTATAGGCTAGGAAACTGAGGCATAGAAAAGCTTAAGTGTCTGTCCAAGGTTACACAGTCATTAAATGGCAGCACTGAGATTCTAAGCCAGTCTAGTTGATGCCATCGGACAGACTACCTATCATGTCTCTCAATACAAGTGTGTAATGCCTCAAGGCTTAGAATGAATCTGTTTAATCTAGGTCCATATCCCCAGATGCAGGCCAGGCAGCTGATCGTATCTAGCCAACCACCAAGAGTAACTGAAGGGAAGCCCCTCTCTCTAGGGAATGTACAGAACACAGCCTTGTGACACTGAAGAAAAGCCTGGCCATTGTCTGTCACGTTCCAAGCTGGCCAGTCTCCTGAACTATTCATAGAAATTCCTGTTCACAGAAATATCTGGTCATTCTTCATGGAGAGATGATCAGCCTCTGTCTCCAACAGAGGCCTGCCCCGACTCTACTCTTGGTCCTTTCTCTTCCAGGGTATCCATATTTGTTCAGGAGTTTTCACATACTTATGCCATCTTATCTATACCATGTCTGGACTATGGTCCTTCATCTTGCCCACAGCGATGGTGCTGACACCCCTCTTCCTGGTCCATATGTGTTCATTCCTCCTCCCTTCCTCCTCCACCTTCTTTTCCTCCTCTGCAACTGCAACAACAAGCTTTCGAGTGCATGGTCTGATTATGTCTGACTTTGAACACAGTGGCCCCTTTAAGATATTACCATTTGATGAATCTTGTAAAGGGTGTATCAGAACACTCCGTACTTTGCAACTTTCTGTAAATCTGAAATGATTCACAAATAAAAAGTTGGCCTAAAAAAAAGAACAGCTCACACCACCACTTACCCTGACAAATCCTTCTCTTGTGCTGTTTCCCAGCTCCCCAAGGAAGCCATTCTGCTGAAATGTCAGTGCATTGTTGGGAAAGCCCTACTCCTCATGCCTTCAGCTTTCCACCCTGCCTGTCTGAGGATCTCCTGGTCAGTCACACTGATTTATTGGACATTTATGTGATACTTGGCTTTATAGCAAAAACTCTACTAATGTTTCCTTGTATACATGGGGACAAAGGCCTCATGGGGACCAGGGTCTGGAACATGGAGGCCCAGCAATGTTCCCTCAAGCACAGGGGATTGTTCCAACCCAAATGTCCGGGTTCAGGCAGCATTGGATGCTGCCTTTTCAGCCTTCAGAGTTTAGACTCAGGTGTGGTGGCTCTCGGCTATCATCCCAGCACATGGGAAGTGGAGGCAGGAGGAACTGGAGTTCAAGGTCATCCTCAGTCTGTAGTGAACTACGTGAGACCATTTCTTCAAAAATGAAAGAAGGGAAGGAGGGTGGGAGGTAAGGAAAAGAAAGAAAAAGAACTCAACCATCTCCCTAGAAGCCTTCCTGGTTCATTGACTAAGCTATTCTGTTCCCTGTCTCAGGTCTTAAGCCTTTTGTATAATT